>KQ986767.1:24311-75848 GCA_001598015.1 Dorcoceras hygrometricum
AAACTCTTCCAAAACCTGGAAGTAAACCTTGGATCTCGGTCAGACACGATTGAAACAGGCACACCATGCAATCTAACAACAAAATCAACGTACAGCTTCGCCATCTTCTTCAACGAGAAGGTCATCCCATAGGGAATGAAGTGTGCAGACTTCGACAAACGGTCTATAACTACCCAAACAGCGTCGCATCCTCTGCTGGAACGAGGCAAATGCGTCACGAAATCCATCGCAATGTGCTCCCAATTCCATTGGGGCACCTCTAAACTCTACAACAGACCACCAGGTCTCATCCTTTCGACCTTTACCATCTGGCAATTCAAACAACGAGCAACGAAACCAGCAACATCACTCTTCAGGCCAACCCACAAAAGTGCGGCTTCAAAGCATGGTACATCTTCCGTGCATCAGGATGAACACTATGTCTGCTGCAATGCGCCTCACGAAGGATCTCCTCCTTCAAATCAATCAAATTGGGCACAACCAACCTGCCCTGGAACCTCAAAAAACCATCGGACGAGACAGAAAAATCCTCAAGTTCGCCAGCCCTGACTTTCATCTTCAACTCGTGGATAGACGGATCGGTCCTCTGAGCTGCTCGAATGCTGGAAACAATCTACGGTTCCACTTGGAACGATGAAACCATCACACAATCCTCAGCCGGGTAAAATCTCCAACCCGTAGTGTTAAGATTCTCTTGGTCCTAGGATATGTATAACGACGCAAGCATCTCACTAGCCTTCCTGCTCAAAGCATCAGCCACTACGTTCGACTTCCCAGGCTGGTATTTAATCTCACAATAAAAGTCCTTAAGCAGCTCCATCCACCTACGTTGTCTCATGTTCAAGTCAGGCTGCGAAAACAGATACTGCAAACTCTTGTGGTCGGAGTACACCACAAACTGCTCGCCATACAGGTAGTGACGCCAGATCTTTAACGCAAAGAACACCGCTGCTAACTCCAAATCATGAACTGGGTAACGACTCTCATGCGGTTTCAACTGCCGCGAGGCATACGCAATGACTCTACCATTCTGCATCAACACACAACCCAATCCATTGAGCGAAGCGTCAGAACAAACAACGAAACCACCTGAACCGGACGGCAGAGCCAATACAGGCGCAATAGTAAACTTTTCCTTGAGCAGCTGAAACGCATTCTCACACTGCTCAGTCCAAACAAACCGCCTATCTTTCTGGGTCAATTGGTTCATCGGCTTTGCTATACTAGAGAATCCCTCAATGAAGCGACGATAATAGCCAGCCAGACCTAAGAAACTGCGGATCTCAGACACTCGCACTTGGAAAATTTCGCATACAACTGCTGCTCTCTCAACCTCTGAAGAACCATTTCCAAGTGCTCCTTGTGCTTCCTCGGAGTCTTCGAGTAGACCAAGATGTCGTCAATAAAAACAATTACAAACTGGTCTATGAACTCTCTAAAAGCTCGGTTCGTCAGATCCATAAAGACTGCAGGCGCGTTGGTCAACCCAAACGGCATCAACAAAAACTCAAAATGTCCGTACCTCGTACAAAACGCAGTCTGCGACATCTTGTTCCCTCACTCTGAGTTGATGGTACCCTGAACGAAGATCAATCTTTGAATACACCGCAGAACCTTGCAACTGATCGAACAGATCATCGATTCTCGGCAACGGGTACTTGTTCTTGACAGTTGCTTTATTCAACTGGCGAAAATCAATGCACATCCACATTGAGCCATCCTTCTTCTTCACGAACAGGATGGGCGCTCCCCACGGTGACATACTAGGGCGAATAAAACCTTTCTCCAGCAAATCATCTAACTGCACCTTGAGTTCTCTCTACTCCGCAGGCGCCAGACGATACGGAGCACGCAAAATCGAAACTGTGCCAGGCACCAGCTCTATGCTGAAGTCTATCTCCCGCCTCGGAGGAAAACCAGAAATCTCCTACGGAAACACGTCGGGAAAGTGTCGCACCACGGGGACGTCACTTAGTGGAACACTGGAAGAAGAAGACGCATCCAAAGCATAGATCATAAAGCCAGCATTTCCCAAATACAACAAGCTAAACATCTCCATCGCGGAAACCAACGGAATCTTCGATCTAGAATCCTGGCCGTAGAAGTCCCACTTTTCGCCAGACAAAGGCCTAAAGCACACAATCCCATGGAAGCAATCCACAGAGGCCCTGTAGTTGGACAGCACATCCATTCCAACTATACAATTTAAATCCCAAAGCATCAAACGGATCAAGTTTGCTAACAAAACATGCTCACCAAACCGCAACACACCATTCAACAAAACCTCCTGGGAGAACAGGCTCATACCACCAGGGGTAGAAACAGAAACGGCATCGCGCAAAGGGACGGTACACAGACCATGCTCAACAAAAAACGAATCAGAAATAAACGAATGCGATGCACCGGTGTCAAACAACACATGAGCAGGAAAGTAAAAGACAAGACATGTACCTCCAATCACCCGGCTCGGTGTCTCCTCGGCCTGCTCCCTCGTGATGGCGTTAACCTGAGCATGCTGGGGTCCTGGGAAGAAAGGCTGAGACGACTGCCCAAAGCGCGAAGGTCCAAGCTGCTGAAACGGTCTAAATGGAGTCTCACCCATACGGGGCTGCTGAAACTGCTGAGAACGGCCCCTAGACTGACCTCCACGACCCTGAGGCTGGGCCGCGGTCTGCTGTGATCCAGCTGACGGACACACTCTCGCAAAATGCCCGTACTGACCACAAAGGTTGCAGGAGCTCTGCACACCTACACAATGCGTGGAAGGATGCTTCCCACCGCAAAAGCCACAAAACTCAGTCCGAGAACCGCTGCTACTCGAACTGCCTGAACCGGAAGACCCTGAACCTGACCTTTTCTTGAATTGCTGACCGTGGGGTCGAAACCTCTGGCGGTCGGACTGCTGAGCCACCTGTTGCTGCTGCTGGGGATAATGAGCGGACTGAGAACTCTGAGACGACTGAGCTCCCTGACCAACAGGTCTACCACCCTGCAATGCCTACGCTACCTGCGCTCTACGCGTACGACGGCTCCTCATGCCCTCCTCAATGTTGATAGCACTATCAACGGCCTCAGCATACGACTTGGGCTTGCTCGTCAAGACACTCTGGTACAACTCTTCATTCAAGCCCTCCATGAATCTGGTACTCTTGGCCCTCTCCTGGCCAGCAACATGCGGAACATAAGCCAACAACGTAGAAAACTTGCGAGCATACTCGCGCACAGTCATCGAGCCCTGCTCCAAAAACTCAAACTCCCGCTCACGGGCAGCCACATACGAATCGGGGATATACTCCTGCCTGAAGGTCTCACAGAAACTGTCCCAAGTGATGCCAACTCCAGTCTCCACTAAGGTACTAGACGCGCCTCGCCACCAGCGCTCTGCGGCCTTCCTCAGCAACAAGGTCACCAACCTCAACCGGAGTTCATCGTCATATTGAGCCCGATCGAACAAATGAATGATGTTATGGAGCCACGAATCAGCATCCTCACTCGACTCGTCTCCATTAAAGATAGGAGGGTTCATCCTCTGAAACCGAGCTATAACAACATCCATCCTCTCCACCGGAGCCGGCGGAGCCTCAGCTTCCCCTTCTCCACTACTCTCCTGAGTACGACTAGGAGCACTATACTGATCCTCGTTCTGACCTCCTGACTCCTGGAACTGCCCCCTACCACTACCACGACGTCTAGGCGGCATCTAAAATACACTCAACAGGATAAGGAAAAACAGAACAGATACAGTATAGAAAGCATATAACATACATATGCAGCACGTAAGTCACATAAGTCAAGCACATGCAACACACGACACTGTGCCTAGACTCAAGTGTGATCAATGAAATTGAGCTTATCCCAGCTTAAGATCTGATACCAAAAATGTCAGGCCTCGTGCTCTAAACAGAGTAAAAACCCAAACACATGCGGAAGCTTATCAAAAAGTGGATAAAATTTTCGCTTTTAGGCTCGACTGTTTAAAACATATAATTTAAAATAGAACAATACTCAAAATAAGTTCCCAGTTTACAAACGAACGAAAGCAAGTATAGCATCAATTAAAATAAAAGTATCAGACTCCTCAACATAATACAACAACGAAGCACAGGGCATCTCCCCGGCTAATAGACTGATACATACATATATGTTATACGCTACTGGGACACTCAACCACCTCCTGGGTCACCTCCAGCTGGGTTACCTCCTCGACCAGCTGTATGACCTGGACAACACAACAGGCAACAAACAAACCATGTCCGAGAGGGACATGGGGTCAAACCCCAGTACGGAGAGAAATTATAAATCAGCAATAAACAGCAAGAATAAAATGCAGATGCTATGCATGAGATGCTGGACAATAACGAACGACTCCAACCGAAAGGAAGTCAAGGAACACAATGCACAGCTCAACTGGATCTGCAACAACGGTGGCCACTGGGTGTGTTCCAAGTGTGGTAATGAGCCACTCGCCGGGACACAACACCCGAATACCAGATGCATCAAACAACTCGACATACGGTTTCCCAAACTATGAACTGTGATAGTTAACCACTCGGCGCATAGGGGCTAACATAACCCAGCAGGGAGATGAGAGTGCGTTATTCCCGCTCGCCCTCACATCCTGGTAAGAACAAAGCAAGAACAACGATACGAGGCAAAGGCTGTGACAGCTAAAATGGAATGTCATGCATGTATGCAACATGCTGGAATACAAGCATATAAACATATGCAACACAGCAATAAAACACAATAGCATACACAGTCCTCAACCAGGACAACAATCAGGCACGGCCATTCCATACACCAGCAACTACAATTCATCCAAGCCAGAAACACGCTGGTTTATAAGCTCAAATCCGTACCTTAATTCCTAGCTCAATACCACAACAAAGAGCCCGAGAGATCTAAGTCCAACACCTGCTAACACACGCACAAGCAGGTTCAGGGAAATACCAACAGAACTCACGGCCAAACACTGGCTGGGAGCAACAACTCAACCATACACAACCCATACAACTATAAAAGGAGCTTAAAACAAGGCCTAGAACAAGATTCCAACAACTGAATTCGAAAGCTACCTGCGTATACAACACTCGGCCGAAGGCAGCAACTTCGTGATCTCGCTCTAGCCAACAACCGCCCCCAAGAATGGTAGTATGGATTCTGATTTTTCTCAATAATTGAAGGCCAACGCTCCAATTTATACACGCATGAAGTCTGAATAGAAAAATCCACCGACAAAATAGATTTCAAGATTTCTAATTTGCACAACAGATCCCACAAAAACCAACGCATGCGCTAAAACACGGTGAAATCTGAACTCAAACAACGCGGGAACCAAAACGACATCGCGCAGGTGAAATCTGAATGCTAGCGCTAAAAGCTGGACACTGAAAGCTGGTCGCCCCAAACAAACGCTGAGATCTGGTCACCAATACTCTATACTCACAAAACAGATCTCACGCGAACAGATCACACAAAACAGATCTCACCAACAAGCGCTAATCAAAACGACGTCATGCTTACTTATCCAAACGACAGCGTTTCAAGCCTTAACAAAGACACGCTAGAACCAGATCTCACACCTTAGCGCAAAACAGATCTCTCAAGCAGACCTCACGCAACGCTAAACCAGATCTCACAAAAACGACAGCGTTTCAAGCAAAACGCGCCACAACGCTAAGCATCCAGATCTCACCAAATTTCGAACAGATCTCTCAAACCAGCAACGCTTACGTCATCCACACAACGATAACTCACGCTGCTGACGTCATCAAATCTGCTACCAGATTTCACCAAAATTCGAAAATATCAAAATTTCCAAAATTGTTCCAAACGTGATTCTCGACCCGAAAATGCAACCCAAACATTCAAAATGAAGTCCGAATCACCAGAAATCACTAAAACCCGATTAATTCAACAATCAATCCTTAATACAATTTCCAGGTCTCACACTAACCATCTGCGCTGCCTCATGTTTAGCTCCTTCTGGGTGAAGAAGTACTTGAGGCTCTTGTGGTTGGTGAATATGTGACACTTTCTCGCCGTACAAATAGTGTCTCCAAATATTCTGCGCGAACACCAATGCTGCAAGATCCAAATCATGCGTAAGATAGTTCTGCTCATAACTCTCCAGCTGCCTCGACGCATACACAATAACCTTACCTCATTGCATCAGAACTGCACCCAAACCTCTCAGGGATGCATCTGTATAAACCATAAACTCCTCGTGATCCACTGGCATAGCTAACACTGGTGCTGAAGTAAGGACCTCCTTCAGCTGATCAAAACTCCTCTGACACTCGGGACTCCACATATACTTCGCATTCTTCTTGGTCAGGGCTGTCAAGGGCACTGAAATAGAGGAGAAGACCTTGATAAATTTGTGATAATAACCTGCCAAGCCCAAGAAACTGCGAATCTCCGCTTCATTCCTCAGCTGATCAAAACTCCTCTGACACTCGGGACTCCACATATACTTCGCATTCTCTGGTCAGGGCTGTCAAGGGCACTGAAATAGAGGAGAAGACCTTGATAAATTTGTGATAATAACCTGCCAAGCCCAAGAAACTGCGAATCTCCGCTTCATTCCTTGGAATCCCCCAGTTCTGCACTGCCTCTACCTTCGATGGGTCAACTAAAATCCCATCTCTCGACACAATATACCCTAAGAATGCCACCTTATCCAGCCAAAACTCGCACTTGCTGAACTTGGCATACAATATGTGCTCCCTCAAAGTCTGCAAGGCTGTCTGCAAGTGCTGCCTATGCTCCTCCAAGCTCCTCGAATAGACCAGAATATCATCGATGAAAACTATAATGAACTGGTCTAGATACTGCCTGAATACCCTGTTCATCAAATCCATGAAAATTGTTGGGGCATTCTTCTGGCCAAACGGCATCACCAAGAACTCGTAGTGGCTTTAGCGTGTCCTAAAAGCGGTCTTGGACATGTCCTCCTCTCTAACTCTCAGCTGATGATAGTCAGATCTCAAGTCAACTTCGAGAACACTGAAGCTCCCTGCAACTGATCAAATAAATCCTCTATCCTTTGGAGTGGGTATTTATTCTTCACTGTGACTCTGTTCATGTGACGCCCCATTCCTCATGGGAGTCACGAGATCGAAGAAAAGGAAATAAAAGGGAAATATGAGGGCTGAAAAGAAAATAGAACAAGCTGTATTATCTTGCTCGTAAAAAAAAATTCGAATTACAACCATTGGCGCCATAACAATGAACCAGATGTCATTACAAATTTAAAGTACAAAATGCAAAATCGCGATATTACAACTACTGAACTCTATCTGAATTCATCCTTGTTGTAACAGATCTCAATACAGTTGTGACTAAGATCAAAGACAACAAAAGTAGCAAAATACAAAATGAACATCACGGAAACGCAGGCCTTCGATAAACACTAACACGTCGCTGCTGATCTGATCCGGCGCCGACTCGCCTGCACCAAGAAAGCTAGTGAGCCTAGGGGCTCAGCAAGCAAACTGAAGATAACAAGAACAATATGCAGATGATATTACATAATATACCAATTACTGCAACTTTTGTTCTGGAAGTGAATTCAAATTAAAGCGTTATCATTTTCATTAAAATTATGGCTCAGAAGCTCTACTTAGGTCCCATTGCACTCGATCGAATGACTACTGATATCAGTTTCAATGTGAGCTTGAGCGAAATCATGAGATAAAATGAGAACAACATGTAAGCTTTCATGGCGTAGCAAGAATCAAATTTACTTGCCTTGATAAGAAGGAAATCACAAGATACAGCAGGCCACTAACAGAGAGTTTTCCCCAGCGCAGCAATGTGTTATCTATTTCTTTGATGCCAGAATGAACATTTTCTTGCAAATAATTGAACTTATAGTTCACAAGGAGAGGGGAATGGGAGTCTGATTATTAACAGGGGAAAACACTCATTTAGGCATGGCAAACCAGGCGTACTTCAGAAAATTTTACTTAAAATTCATTGTCAATGTTTTGATTTGTAAATGCACTACACAAAATCTGAAATTTAACCATTCTCCCATCCAAAACCATTTTATTTGTAAAGTTTGAAAATTTTTTGGCTGCGCTCGGGTAAAACTAACAACTGATTGGCCTCTGCCCTTATGAAATCTAAGAAATGAGGAATCAGTCGCTCAACAAGTAGCAAAAGATGAAATCTTGAAATTAGAAAAGGACTCTAAATAGATAAAGATTAGAATTTGTGGTCCTATGGATTTTTGGGGCACTACAGTTCAGCTCCCGGTAGTCGATACACAATCTCATTCTACCATCATTCTTCTTCACAAACAATGTTGGCGACAATGGCGGATCCGGATTCCGTTTCCCGGGGGCGCAGCGGAAGTTTAAAAATTGCCCCGAAAAACGTTCAATACATCAAATATAATCTATAAATCATACATAGGATGTTTTATAGAGTGTCACCTTGCTGGCGTCTAGGTGCCTGGCTCCAACCAGATTCACAGGGAATTCTGGCTCTTCACGGTAGGCGGCGGTAGATCCTCCTTAATCAGGTCCATGACCGGAAACACGACTCCTTCGTCAGCCAGCACTAGAATGTCTGACAAATTTGGCACGAACGGAATCTCCTCAACACGACGATCGGAACAAGTCCGATCACGGCAATGGCAACACGGCGGCGACGGAGGTGGAGGCGGCGGCCGTGAGGTTTTGGGAATCAGGTCCATGACCGGAAACACGACTCCTTCGTCAGCCAGCACTAGAATGTCTGACAAATTTGGCACGAACGGAATCTCCTCAACACGACGATCGGAACAAGTCCGATCACGGCAATGGCAACACGGCGGCGACGGAGGTGGAGGCGGCGGCCGTGAGGTTTTGGGAGGAGAGGGGGGCGGCCACAAGCTTGGAGGCTAGGGTTATGTGTTTTGTTGTTATCCCTAGACCAAGTCTAGTAATAAATAAGTGATGGGCTTGTACCGGACCAATGGACTTGGGTCAGGCCCAGGTCCATATGAACATTCGGTTCAATCATATCACTGCGGCTTCATCATAATCCCGATCGACGATCAGATCAGACCGATCGACTCAGTTTCCAAAACTGAATATTATGATGCGAAAACAATTTTTCAGACCACCTAGTCCAAAATTACAGTTTAGCCCCTCAACTTTGGGAAATCGCAATTTGACCCTTGTTGACTTTTAGGAAGTCGCACTCCCTAAAATCCTCCTCCTGTGCTCAACACATTGAGCTCAGTTTCCATGCGGGAATCGTGAATCCAGTACTTGTGTGACCATCAATGGTTCAGGGATACAGCTAGCCGTGGGCCCACAACCATTGTGATTCCGAAATCACAATTTCGGACTGACCCATCGGATCATGGTAAAGCGCCTAGAAACATCGTCCCATGATCCCCTAGGTATCACTGATAGTGCCTGAAAGAACCAGTTGGTCGTGGTTAGCGTACAGTACGGTCCTTTCAACACATATATCCCGATCAGATCAACGACCATTGGTAAATCGAGAGTCGCTAGAGATCCGATAACTATGCATACATCTTGGAGATCAAATAGTGACATCGCGAGTGTTACTAAGCAAACCCATTTACCTAAAACACATCCAGTACTCTGGCCAGAGATTTATACAATATTATCTCCTCAGATAGCATAGGATATCCACGCATGAAAGCGAGCGGTGAATCCTCAACAACGAAGTATCGACTCCTACATGCATCGGGACCTCACCCAATCCCGCCACCTAATGACCCCAAGTGAGTTGGTAAACGGGTCAAAGTGAGGCGCCTATCATGTAGAGTCCCAATGACGTTTCGAGTAGTGAGGAATAATCAGTACAACCAAGACCTCGAACTTATCCACTCGAAAAATGGTAACCACTTGGAAAGTCCGAACGAGGGTAGTTCGATAGATCACCAGGTCACTATCCATCTGCATGCTCAGAACATCACAATGTTACCTACCAATGAAACATGGTACTTCACATCACAGATGCTAGTCTCAAGCTCGGGCGGCCTTATCCTCATTTTGCCCAATCGACTAGGAGCGAGTTCAGAATACACAGTGACTATTGGATGTGTTTCATGATAGCCATCATATCCACTATCACATCTAACATACACTATGGTGCATTCTAGGTCTTTATCCAACACAATTGTTAACATTATTACATAATGAAAATAAATAATGCCATAAAGAAATGCGTATTTCATAAATAAAGATCGTTATACACAAGAGTCAATAAAACCCACACGCCACAAGTTGGCTAGTTGGGCATCTACTCTAACAAACAACACTGGCGCGTCCCATGGAGAAAATCTAGGGCGAATGAACCCCTTATCGAGCAACTCCCGAATCTGCTCCTTAAGCTCCTTCATCTTGGTAGGAGCTAATCGATAAGGTTCCTTAGAGTTAGGCACTATCCCTGGCATCAACTCAATAGAAAACTCCACCTCTCGCTTTGGTGGAACTCCTACTACATCATTAGGGAAGACATCTGCAAACTCCGTGACTACCTCCACATCAGATAGTGAAGGGCCTGCTGAACCTCCAGAAGCGGTAACACTGGCCAAGAACGCCTGACATGCGTGCTCAACTAGTTTCCTGGCCTGAATGAAAGATATAAATCTGGGCTTCCGCGGCCTCCTAGCTGCCTCAAATAAGAAGGCCTCCTGCCCTGGTGGCCTGATAGACACTGTCCTCCACTGAAAGTCTATCACTGCTCCAAACTCCGATAACCAATCAATGCCTAGGATGAGGTCGAATCTTGACATAGGCAAAAATACCAAATCCGCTCTGACCGCGTGATCCTGGAACGTCATCGTCAAACCCTGCATGACGCGATCGTCGTCAACTCCTCTCCTGACGGAACCGTCACGGCGAGAGATACACCCATGCTCTCTGGAACAATACTCATCCTCTGTGTGAATGCACTCGAAATAAACGAGTGGGTCGCCCCTGAGTCTAGCAAAGCAAGTTTAGTGACACCAAGCACACGAATCTCGCCTGAAACAGAAACGTCACACAGGTACGCGTTTACGGTCATACTAAATCCCAAAAAGCAGTTTAGATGCCTAAGACATTTCTATGTTCGCTACCCCTATCTGTCAAGTTCTCAAGGCATGTCCTACAGTTCTCATTTATATCACTTAGCAACTAAGGCAACAAATTTCCTAGCAGTGCTCTATCTAGCATGCAATTCTACAACACCCAGACAACATCATAACAATTACGGAAATCTAAAATGGAATACCTATGGGCAATGTCGTGTCTGGATCTGCAGCCTCAGCCTAAATCACGAAAACATGACCAGTGGACTGCATCCTCCTAGGGCAATTCATATAGATATGCCTCGGCTCCTTGTGATGATAACACCTGCCTGAGCCCTCCATGCACTGCCCTGAATGACTCTTATGGCACGTCGGACACGCCGGTGTCCCTCCAGGTCTAGAGGCAGTAGTCCCCTGCTGCTGAGGTCTCTGCTGACCCTGCGGCCTCTGCTGGCCCTGAGGTCTTTGCTGCTGTTGTCCATGAGGAGATGGGACCTTAGAAGGCCCCTGAAAAGGTCTCTTCGCTGTCTGCTGCGAAGACTGGCCCCTGACGTGCTGCTGCATCTGGCGCTTCCTCTGGTAGTCATCCCTCATGTCCTTCCGGCCTCTCTCAGTCCGGTAAGCCCTGTTCACTACCACCATTTAAGTCTCCACGTACGCCATGTTGACATCGTGTCGGATGTCGGGTCGCAGTCAATCAGTGAACTGTCACAGCTTCTCGCTCTCCATCGTAGCAATCGAGGGCACATCAAAAGACTTGTCTCCGTGTCGGAGACTCATGAACTCCCGAATAAGCTGGATCCGGGAATCCACAGTAATATACTTCTCAAAGAATACATTCTTGAACTCCTCCCATGTCAGGCTCTCCAAGAATAGACCAACCACTGCGCCCTTCCACCACAGAGCGGCATCTCCCTTCAGCATAAAAATAGCACAACGGACCTTGTCAGCGTCCGAGAGACCCATATAATCATATATGGTCTCCATAGATCGGATCCACCCCTCAGCAACAAGTGGATCGATGGTACCAGCAAACTCCTTAGATCCCTGCTTGCGGAACCTCTCAGTAACATCCTCCTCATGCGACTTCCCGGGTCGCTCCGACTGACGCTCCAGTAGCCTAGTAATCCCAGCTAGCATATCCACGCTAGCTCTCTCGTATGGAGTCAACTGAGGTGGTGGGGGAGGAGGAGGAGGCGTAGCATCATCCTGTTGGGTCCAATCACGTCTGGGAGGCATTCTGATACACCAAAACCTTAGCACGTAAATCTAAGTGCATGACTAAGCGTCTAATTTTAAAACTCTAAGGCCAAACCTCATACAGGGCTAAAACTTGCAGCATGCAAACATAAATATAAACAATAAAACAGTAAAACTCACAGAATGGTAGTGCGACTTGCGAGATCCACGCAGCAGGCTAGTACCCCACCACAACCACCGCTCTGATACCAACTGAAACGAACCAGACTCTAGAAATTTTTTTAAAAAACATATGCGGAATACATAAACTGAAAGAATGGCTCGTTCCCTTTTAAAACATTTCTAAATCATTTTCTCAACAATACTTTAATCATAAATAAAGAAATATTTAAAACCGTTAAACATCCATACAGTTTAAAACCAGAAGTACTGAAAATAAACATGTTTGAAACCAACATACTAAAAGTGTATCATAATAGAAGTGAAACATAAAGACGGTCACGGGGTACTGCTGCAGCAGGCGCTCAGAGATCCTCACCACCATTCGGAGTAAACTCAGTAGAATCATCACCTGCACCATTTAAACCTAGTGAGCCTAGAGGCTCAGCATGCTCTATCTTGTATCATAACAAAGTACATACTAATAAAGTCGCATGCAAGAACACATACTTATAATAAAATAACGTTAAAACATGAATGCGTGCATGATCTTAAAACATTGCTTCATATATTGCATATCATACATAATATATACATACATAAGGCATGACATAGCATAACATGAAAAACGTATGAGTCATATCCTAAATTGTTGACCATAGTCGATTGATCATTCTATAAACCAACGTACGTGGCGGTGTGGTTCACCCGACCTTACCTCGGGATCCCTATATGTCACACCTCTATGCTGCCACTTCACCATGCCGTGAACACATGGATCCATAAGCTCGTAATACATGGAAACAGAAGTTCAACGGGCCCGATATCCCGCATCCCCTCATCATAAGTTGTCACAAATCATTCAAGTCCTCGGGTTTTGTATTTTAAAATAACATGCCTTTAACATTCCATAAAACATTCATGATGCATGTATTTCGTAAAATTATGCAAGTTTAAAAGTTTAGCCCGTTAATGTATACTTAATCATTTCCTTTAAAACATTTACATACATAACATACTACATATATGATTAAATCTATATTCACGGGCTTCTATATTTTCTACTTCGGTCAAGGACTGGTACAAGAGATTGGCCCACTACTTCTAGACTTAACTTAAAATTTTTAACTTAGCACAAGACTTCAGGATTCCTTTAAAATTTCTAACACATTCTAATTTTGACTGAATTCAACTCAATTTTGACTTTAGAAATCAAAAGGCTAATTTTGACTACTTCAAAATCGATTTTGACTTTAAAATCAAAAAACTAATTTTGACTAATTTCAAAATCAATTTTGACCGAATTAAAATCAATTTTGACTTTAAAATCATTAATCAAATTTTGACTTTAAAAATGAAAACCTAATCAATTTTGGCTCAAATGCCCAAATTTTGACCAAAAGATCAATTTTGATCAATTTAAAATCCAATAAACAAATTTTGACTTAATTAAAAATCAAAAGACTTCAATTTTGACTAAAAACTTGAAATAAGTATCCAACTCAATTAAAATTAAAAGTTTGACACACTTTAAAACATTTGGCCATTTTCTTTAAAATTTGACATTTGACTTAAAATTAAAATAACAAGTTCATAATTAAAATAACTCGAACCAACTTTAAAATACTTTGACTCGAGACTCGACTAAACGACCCGGTCCAACCGAACCAAACCAAACGGTTCAATTGAACCGAACCAATCCCATGCAAACCCTAAACCCACAACACACGCACACCATCATGCAGCTCCACGCGATAGCCGCCACACTTGGCGTTCGGCCACCCAGCTCCGGTTGACCTGGCCGAAGCCCTGCCGACTGGACCAACCCCAGGTCCAGCCGATCCTAACCTGACTAGCCCTGGCCCCAACCACGTCGCACGAGGGAGCACGAATCGAGAGAAGTGGACGCACGTCGCTGCACAGAAACACACAGCGCACGGTGTTTCTCTTCTAACCAATGGTTCAACCATAAATCTCCAACTTTGGCCCACCACTAGCCCTCCCTAGGACCACCATGAACCACCTAGGTGCGAGCCATAATCCCATGAGCAGCCCCTCAACCGAACCAATGCAAGAAACAAACGAAAATATGATGGAATTTCATGAGTGGTGCATGGATCATGAACAAAGGTGCATATACCTGAAATAAACACATATAATTCATGCATATTTTCATTTAAACATATTACTATGGCTTAAATGGTGAGAAAACAAAAAGATATTACATGTCTGGTTCGTAGGAAAGGTAGATCTGCGAGTTACCGACGTAGTAGACACGAGATCGGGGCACAACCGCCTTTGGATCACCAAGAGATGAAGAAAATCGAAGCTTTGAGTGCTAAAGGGGAGGAGGTGGACGGCCACTTGAGATGGAAGATAGGATTTTTAGTGAACTTTGTGTTTTGGAAATAATGGGGTGCCAAATTTGACCTAAGGGAATGATTTTGACAGGTTTGCCCCTCCATCTAATTGAAATGTTTAATTAAAAACTTTATCTTGGCTTAAGAAGTGTCAAATTTTCGAAATCCAAGTCCCCTCAATTTTTAAAACACTTTAAAATTCAATAAAACAGCCCGTATAGGCAAAAAACGGGTTCCCCTCCAAAATAATATTAAAAACCCCAATTTTCAGAAATTGTTGCTTAAAACTAATAAATTTATTCTTAAAAATCTAATAACTTAAAAATCTCAAATTATTTTCATTCCGGTTGTCCCTAGTCTCGTCCACGCGTCCGTAACTCAATAGGCTGAAAAACAAGACATGCATAACATGCAACATAAAATCATAATTAAATCATATAAAATCATGTAATCATCTAAAATTATTTTCCCCCTACTCATGCACTCATTTCTACGTATTCAGGAAATTCTAGGCGTTACAACAGTAGAGAAATACGAATCAGAAGGCTACAACTGAATAGGAAGCCAAAGGAGCTCCAAGAACCAGCTCAACTGCTGACAACAGATCGAATGGAGTGAAGTGGACACGAAGTATGTGAGAGCGTGGTAGCAATACACTCAAATCAACACACTGTACCAGAAGCAGAAACCATATTTCTCCACCTGCTATTGCCAAAGCTCATGAGGGCGTGGTAGCTACCCACTCGACTCAAAAGTGGCTAACAACCAGATCAGCAGGGAGATGAGGGGCATGGTATTAGCCGATCGTACTCAACAAAAGCATCCTGGTACGAAATGGTTAGCATAACAACGAGCAGCTAACAAGATAAGAGCTCAATAGGAAAATGCGTGTATGCAAATTATAACAGCTTGCAATAACCAGCACAGAACCGAAGCAAGCAACGACAGCACGGTAGCATACACCCTGCACGGCATACCAGCAAACATACAAATACACCCATGCTTATCCCAAAGCTGTAATACAAGCTCACATCCGTACCTTAGCTTCTGTGATACAATTATCACAACGAAGGCTCTGAACAACACGGATCTGCAACATGCTAAGTCAAACAACAACTAGCTCACGGACAGCTAGCACAGAAACCAGAATTGGGAGCTACCGGCTCAGCCCAGCTCTATCCTACCATCAAACACGATAACTGGTTCTAAACAAAAAGTAGGGTAGAATCTAACACTTACTCGAAACCGTTATCTGAACGAAAGAACCAACTAGTCAGAGACATGAACAGACAGTACATTGTAGCTTCTTCGCATCTACTTTTCCAGCTAACCACAGCCTCCAAAAAAATTGGTATAAGAAGGACGGTCTTGGAAAGGGAAGTCCAACGCTATTAGCCTGCTCCAATCTGTGCCGTCCACCACCGGGAATCGGAGAAGATAAGGTTTGGTGAACAGTAAGGGTTTCACATGTGGCTAAGGTTAGCTCTCGAGTGATATATCCTAAGTGTTGGGAAGTAAATGATGTGTCTACGGTCAAATTCCATTATTTATATAAATTAATTCTCCCACGATCTGGTGAACAGTAGCCATCGACAGCTCGAGATCCAAGATGGTACCATCTCAGGGATAAACCAGCACACTGCCTTCTCTCCCAACTGGTATACGTCATCCAGCTTGCACTTCTAGGACAGTGCACACCCGATCTGATATACCCAAAACAATTTACAACGTACGCAGTAGCAGCAGCTCATAGCTATAGATGAGATTATGCTTTGACCAGCTCACATAAACCAACCAGCTCGCGAGTACATAAACCATCTTGCATAAATCCAGCTCTTGCCTAAGATGCCATAAACCGTACCGGTCTACACCAAAACTACGAACCGTACTGATCCATACAGTACTACCATCTTGCGCACCTCTAAGCTGGTCTTTCCCCAGACCAGCTCGCGGCCACCAAGCTTAGCATCCAGCTGTACAATCCAGCTCGGGACCATCTCTCACAGGTCAGCTTATACTTTCCAAACCTTAACAGTTTACGCTCATGCAGCATCATCCCTAAGATGTTTACTATTCCCTTGATATCTCCAAAACAGATCACACTGGAAAGCTTGTCCCACGCTACAGAACCAGTTTAGCTCCAAGCTGGTATACCCATGACCAGCTCGCGCCCGATCTAGTCTATGACAATACCAGATTAATTACCTCAGTTAATCTCAGATTTTTCGGGCCTCACAATTTAGCACCTATCACAGTATGAATTTTAGGTCTAGAAACTAACTGCCATACTTTGATTCATTCAAAATGATCAATTCTTCCTGCATAGCATCTATCCAGCTTGGTCTGCTAAGGCATCTTCTACTTTCTTAGGTTCTATATGCGAAATGAATGTGGAGTTAAAATACTCGTCCATCATCTGACCTCGTGTTCTAAGCGGTGCTGAAGGGTTAACAAGGCCCATCTCGGGTGGATGATTATTATTTCATCAGAAACTAGGTCAAGGGGATCTGAAATGCTTGGATTGGTTTCCTCCAGTTCACCAGGTTGGTTTGTCCCTTCTTGTTCCTCGCCTAAGCTCAATACTTGATCATCTGCGGTTGCAACAGTTTGGACCTGCTCCGTTGGATCAACTTGAACGTCTCTTACTGTATCATCTTGGACACCGTCTGCTGCATTAGCTTGAGCATCTTTTTGTGGTCTTCTAACCTGTATCTCTACATCACTCGATTGAATTAGATTTGTGGATTCTAATCTGTTGCTAGTATCATTGATAGGTGCAATAGAGCTAGAAGAAAAAATTGACTTATCGAATTTAACATGAATATAATCCTCTACTATCAGCGTTCTATTGTTAAAAACTGTTAGTGGGTGTCCAGCTAGCCAACTGTTGGTAGTGGGCTTTGTTGACTCTACTATAAACACGATCTTTATTCATATAATTTACATTTACATATCATTATTTATCTTTGCTTTTATTGTGGAAACTTGTTTGAAAAACACATTGAATGCACTATAGTGTATGTTAGATGTGATAGTGGATTTGACGGCTATCATGAAACACATCTAATAGTCACAAACGAGTTCTTATTCGATTGGGCAATCCAAAAGAGGATAAGGGTTGCCCGATCTTGATACTAGCATCTGCGATGCAAAGTACCACGTTTCATTGGTAGGGAACATAGAGATGTTCTGAGCATGCAGATGGATAGTGACCTGGTGATATATTGAACTACCCTCGTTCAAATTTTCCAAGTGGTTACCATTTATCGAGTGGATTAAGTCCAAGGTCTTGGTTGTACAGATTATTCCTTATTACTCGAAACATCATTGAGACTCTACATGCTAGTTTTCTCACTTTGACTCGTTTATCGACTCCATGAGGGTCATCAAGTGGCGAGGTTGGGTGAGGTCACGACGCATGTAGGATTCGATGCTTTGTTGTCGAGGATTCACCACTCGCTCTTGTGCATGGATATCGTATGCTATCTGAGTATATAAAGGGTGACAAATCTCTAGCCAGAGTACTAGATGTGTTTTAGGTAAATGGGTTTACCTAGCAGCACATGCGATGTCACTATTTGATCTCCAAGATGTATGCATGGCTATTGAATCTCTAACGACTCTCGATTTACAAATGTCATTGATTTGATCGAGATATTTGAGATGAAAGGACCATACAGTATGTTAACCATGATCGACCAATTCTTGCAGACCCTATCAGTGATACCTAGGGGATCATGGGTCGATGTTGCTAGACGCTTTACCATGGTCCGATGGGTAAGTCTGAAAATATGTTTTCAGAGTCACATGAGTTGTGAGCCCATGACTATCTGTATCCCTGAACCATTGAAGGTCACACAAGTACTGATTTCTCAGTTCCGGTGCGGATATGGTACTCAAAGTGTTGAGAATAGTAGGAAGAAGGTTGGGAGTATGGCTGTAACGCCTAGAAATCCTGAATACACAGAAATGAGTGCATGACTAGGGGAAAATCATAAGAAATTTACATGCTATTTTATGTGATTTATTTATGATTTTATGTTGCATGGTACGCATGTCATGTTTTCAGACTGGTTGCGTTACGGACGCGTGGACGAGACTAGGGACGACCGAGATGAAAATTATTTGAGATTTTTAAGTCTTTAGATTTTCAAGAATGAATTTATTATTTTTAAGCAGCAATTTCCGAAAATTGGGGCTTTTATTATTATTTCTGAGGGGAACCCGTTTTTTCGGCTATACGGGTTGTTTTATTGAACTTTATTGTATTTTAAAATTTGGGGAGGCCTTTCTTTAAAAAATTAGAGGTTTTAAAAGCATGGATTAGAGTTTTGATTGACATGGTAACTTAGTGGAGGGATAGAATAGTAAAAATCCATTTAATTTTCTTAATTAAACCTTATGTCATTTTAGTCACTCTCATTATTTCAAACACAATTGTTTGCAACCTACCCTCCTCCACTCCAACATAGCCATCCCCTCCCCATCTCAAAGCAGCCCCATCGGTTTTCTTCATATTTTGGTGATCCAAGGCGGTTTTGGTCCCGATCTCGCGTCCTACACGTCAGTAACTCGCATATCTTTCTTTATCCAAGCCAGGAATATTATATCTCTCCTTTTCTCACCATTTAAATCATATTATACGGTTATTTTTAAAGGATGTGCATGATTTGTATGTATTTTGATTAGATCTATGTTTAAGGTTTGAGGTTCATGCATGCATCATGTTTTTCAACACGTGTTTGATTCATTATTGATATAATTTGGTCATGGGTGATTCATGGGCCTAGGGTTTTTTACATCAATTTAGGATCACGTAGGTCCAAACGGAAAGCGATTTGGCCAAAGAATGAATCAGTTATGAATTTTATGATCAGCAAGTGTCCTGGCTTGTCGTCTATGCGTGACAGTAGAGTTTTTGGGATCGGGTAAGTCGCTCTATATGGTCTGTTTGGTCAAGGTTGATTTCAAGAGATATCTCGTTGAGTAGGGTCACGTAGGTCCAAACGGAGAGAAATTTGGTCGAGGAACGAATTAGTTATGAATTTTATGGCTAGCACGTGTCCTGGTTGCAGTGTGCGCACGACTAGTGGGTTTGAGGGCATTGGGTTGGTCACGTGCTGAATTGTTTTGATTTTTGTTTCTTTCAGTGACTATTATATTGAGTTAGGGTGATGTGGGTAGAAAAAGGGAGTGATTTGGTTAAGAATGATTTTTACTGTTTTGTCACTCGAAATGAGCCTCGTCGGGTCATTTTTGTGAAAATTAAGATTTCGAGTCTTAGGGGTTGTCAAAGTTCGTGGATGACTTTATTTGATGTTTTAAGCATATTTTGAGATGTTTTCCAGCATTTTTATAAATTATTTGATTTATGATATTTTTGTCAAATTTTAATGTTTGATTTTAAAGTGAATGAGTGTGTATTTTATAAACTTTTTAAAATTCAATTTTAAAGTATAGGGTCCAATTTTAAGATTATTTTGGTCAAATATTTTAAAGTCAAATATTTTTTCAAACTTTTTATTATTTTTTGACCTAATATTTTATTTTCAAGTTTTAAAATCAAAATTTTGATCATGAGATTTTAATTGGTCAAAATTGGTCAATTGAGCTTTATTTTGTCAAAATTGGTTATTTGAGTTTTAAATTTAGTCAAAATTGATCCTTAGATTTTAATTTAGTCAAATTTGGTCATAGAATTTTTAATTGAGTCAAATTGGGTCAACGTAGTATGTTAGGCAATTTTCAAAGGTTGAATTTTATGATATGCCAAGCAAGTATTAGGCCAAGTTCAATTTTAAGTTAAGTCTAGGTTATTTTGGGCTTAGAAGTAGTGGACCAGGTTCCTGAACCATTCCTTGACCGGAGAAGAAAATGTAGAAGCCTGTGAATATATATATTTAATTATATATGTAGTATGTTATGTATGATAATGTTTTAAAGTAAATAATTAAATATATATTGACGGGCTAAACCTTTAAATTGCATGTTTTATGAAATGCACGCATCATAAAAATTTATGAGATGATAAAGGTATGTTTTAAAAGAAAATGGAGGATTGAAGTGACTTGTGGCAAGATAGACGATGAGCGGATCCGGGATGCCGGGACCGGTGAACCTCTGTTAATGTATAATGATAGAAGATGAGCGTATCTGGGAGACCGGGCCCAGTGAACCTCTGTTAATAGACGATGAGCGGATCCGGGATGCCGGGACCGGTGAACCTCTGTTAATGTATAATGATAGAAGATGAGCGTATCTGGGAGACCGGGCCCAGTGAACCTCTGTTAATGTGATGATGATGATGTAGGTCGGGTAAAACCGGCCGCCACGTACGATGGTTTAAGATTGATCAATCGAACATGGTCCACACTTCACGGATACGACTCATACATTTTTATGTACGTTACGTCATGCCTTATGATATATGTTGTATGATTACGATACGTTACGACGATATGTTACGATATAGCTGTTCAACCGTTGAAGTGTAAATTTCCCCATGGAATTGGTCGGAGCCAGGCGCCTAGATGCCATCAAGATATATTCTAAACATTCTATGAATGTTTTTAATTATTATATAGGTGTCTTGACCGTTCCCGGGCTCCAATTTTTAATTCTTCTGCTGCATCTCGGGAGCGGGATCCGGATCCGCCGCTGCACCAATAGATGCATCTCCTCCTCCTCCTCCGCAGATGCCGCCTTATGAGAGGGTTAGCGTGGACATGCTAGCCGGGATCACCTGAATGTTAGAGCGACCTGGGAAGTCGCACGAGGAGGATATGGCTGAGCGGTTCCGCAAGCAGGGACCCAAGGAGTTTACTGGGTTGAATCTAGTAGAACTGTAGACCTTCTAGAACTTGCTTTGGGAACTTAGTCGGATAGGACTAGCAAACTTAGAAATGTCTCAGGCTTCTAAACTGCTTTCTTGGAATCTGGTTGATCGTAAACGCGTGCCTGTGTGACGTTTCTGTTTCAGGTGATATTTGTGTGCTAGGTGTCATTACCCTTGCCTTGCTAGACTCAGGGGTGACCCACTCGTTTATTTCGAGTGCGTTCACACATAAGATAAGGATTATTCCGGAGAGCCTAGGAGTAGCTCTCGCCCTGATACTTCCGTCAGGAGAGGAGTTGATGATGGCCAGCGTTGTGCAGGGATTGACGATGATGTTCCAGTATCACGCGGTCAGAGCGAATTTGGTCGTTTTGCCGATGTCAGGATTCGACCTCATCCTAGGTATGGATTGGCTGACGGAGTTTGGAGCGGTGATCGACTTTCAGCGGAGGACAGTGACTTAGGCCGCCAGGGCAGGAGACCTTCTTATTTGAGGCAGCGAGGAGACCGCGGAAGCCTAGATTCATATCTTTTCTACAGGCCAGGAAGCTAGTTGAGCTCGGATGTCAGGCATTCTTGGCCAGTGTTACCTCTACAGGAGTTCAGCAGGCCCTTCACGGTCTGATGTGGAGGTAGTCAGGGACTTTGCAGATGTCTTCCCTGACGATGTAGTGGGAGTTCCACAGGAGCGAGAGGTGGAGTTTTCTATCGAGTTGATGCCGGGTACTGTCAGGCCTCATGCTCACAACAGAGTAAAACCACACAATACAAGCGGAAGCTACTAAAAAGTAGGTAAAATTTTTGCTTTTGACGTGACGGTTTAAAACGATATAATTTAAAATACGACGATACTCAAAATAGATATCCCAGTTTAACAAAACCACCACAACAAACGGTATAGCATAAACATGTATCAAATACCTGGTAACAACCACAACTGAGTATCACAAGATACAACAAAAGCACAGGGCATCCCCTGGCTAACAATACTGATACATAAATATATGCTATACGCTACTGGGACACTCTAACCACCACCTGGTTCACCTCCAGCCGGGTTAGCTCCATGACCAGCTAGATAACCTGAACAACACAACAGGCAAGGAAAACAAACGAAGCCCCAGAGGGACATGGGGTCAAACCCCAGTACGGAGAGCAACTGAAACAGCTAAAGAAAAGCATAAGATAAAATGCAGATGCTATGCATGAGACACTGAACAACCGCTGAAGGCTACAACCGAAAAGGGAGCCAAGGAACTCAAACATAGCTCCATAGAATCTACAACAAACGGTGGCCACTGGTGTGTGTCCAAAGTGTGGTAATGAGCCACTCGTCTTGACACTACACCCGAATACCAGATGCATCAAACAGCTCAACCCACCGTTGCACAACTCATGAACTGTGGTAGTTAACCACTCGGCGCATGAGGGCTAACAAATCCCAGCAGGGAGATGAGAGTGCGGTATCGCCGCTCGCCCTCCCATCCTGGTAAGAAACAACAGCACAATACAACAAGATACGAGGCAACAACACAATGCACAATACGACAGAGATCTGAAATGCAAGTGATATAATGCGTGCATGCACATAACAGCAGATAGTAAACACTGGCAGCAATACACGAAACAACAATAAGCCATCACTGCATTTATCCATGCCAAACCTCACGCTGTAACAAGCTCAACCCGTACCTCAATTCTGTGCAATGATTACCACAATATAGGCCCGAGAAATCCGATTTAGACCTGTGTTTACAACGCACAAAACATAAATCCCATGGGACACTGCACAAAACTCACGGCTGAGAGTTATACACTCAAACCAGCTATCATCCTACTCAACAACTCAACAGGAAGCTCAATAACAAAGCTCTAAGGTAAGATCTTATCTCTAAATCGAAGGGCTACCTGCACAGCGAACACACGGCCGAAGGAAGCACTTCGCGATCTTACTTCCAGCTAACAATAGCCTCCGAGAATGGTATAGGATGAAAGAGCTTCACGAGAGGAGTCCAAAGCTACCTCGAACGTTCAAAATGGTGACCAGAAACAATGAGAATTCGCCGGAGAAACTCACGCTGAACAGTGTTCTAGGGTTCGAAGCGAAGAACAACAATCGGGAGAAAATATCGCTGAGTATGGAATCTGATAATCCAGTCAAAGACCAAGTCTTCTAATATATACACTTCACAACAGCTGACAGCAGATAGGAACAGATTCCACCGACACAATCAGTAGACACCACTGAAAACTCAACCAGCAGTCGAAAGACAAACCAACGGCTGAATTCTCAAACAACGCTAAGCAAAACGGCGTCACATCAACTTAACCAAACGACGTCGCATCAACTTAACCAAACGACGTCGCATAGGGACACGTCATTCTTGCTGTCAACAGCTGATCGACCAAACCAACGGTTGGATAAAACAATGCAACAGATCCCTCAACAGTAATTGTCTTACGCGACCACCAGCTGACGCTAAACATTACACACAAAATGCTGCGTTTCAACTAATTTAAACGGCGTCGCTTAACCCAACAGCTGATCGCTACTGGAGGCAAACACACCAACTGCTGAATTCCTTAGCGCTAATTAAAACGACGACGTCGCTGCCCCACGCTACAGGAACTTTGACCCGTGTTGACATCTGCTGAACAACAAAACGCGCTAACTAACCAACATCTGAAATCCACGTAAGCGCTACTGCTGATTCTTAACCAAACACCAAGTCTGATCTAATATACACGTTCAACAGATCTCTACTGTTCACTAGGTCAAAACGACGACGTTTGCACCCTATACAAAACCAACAGCTGGTCTCTAACGTGAAATTACCAAACTGTCCAGAATTATTTCAAATGTGAAATCCGACCCAAAATTATATACAAACCTTCCAAATGAAATCTGAACATCCAGAATTCCTTAAGCACCGATTAATCCAACAATTAATCTTTATTTAATTTCAGGTCTCACATTTCTCCCCCACTAAAAAGGATTTCGTCATCGAAAATCAAACAACAATTCTGGAATTACAACACAGCAACAGAAAACCAAAACAGAAAATCGCCCAACACATGGCCAAGAGTTCAAGATAACTGAGCAAACAACAACAATAACTAGGAAAGGAATACCACCAAAACTACAACTACTGGGAATTTAGCACAACAGCTACTCAAACAGATGCGGCCACTCGCGCTGCATCTTTTCTTCCAACTCCCAAGTAGCTTCTTCCCTGCCATGCTTGCTCCATTGCACCATCACCAACGGAATGGTTTTATTCCTTAACTGTTTCTCTTTTCTACCAAGGATCTGCAAGCGATACTCCTGATAACTAAACGTCTGATCTAGCTCAAACTCGTCAGTTCTAAGCACATGAGACGGATCTGGCTCGTACTTCCTCAACATGGAAACATGAAAGACATCATGTAGAGAAGATAATTCCGGAGGCAACAACAGCCGGTACGCTAACGGGCCAATCCTCTCAATGATCTCATACGGTCCGACGTAACGAGGGGCTAACTTTCCCTTGTGTCCAAAGCGCATAACACTGCGAAACGGAGAATCTTTAAGGAATACCTGATCACCAACCTGAAACTCTAGAGGTCGACGCCTCTTATTCGCATAACTGGCTTGGCGATCCTGTGCAGCTTTCATCCGCTGTCAAATTATATCCACGTGATTCTTCATTTGCTGCACAAAGTCTGGGGCAGATAGTTGCTTCTCCCCCACTTCTTCCCAACATACTGGCGATCTGCACTTCCTGCCATACAAAGCCTCAAACGGTGCCATGCCAATCGTCACTTGATAGATGTTATTGTAGGAAAATTCCACCAAAGACAACGCGTCTTGCCAGCTACCACCAAAATACATCACAACAGCTCGTAACATATCCTCCAACGTCTGGATAGTCTGCTCAGATTGGCCATCTGTTTGGGGATGATACGCGGTACTCATAGCCAATCTGGTACCTAGAGCTGCTTGCAGACTCTTCCAAAACCTGGAAGTAAACCTTGGATCTCGGTCTGAAACGATCGAAACAGGCACACCGTGCAATCTAACCACAAAATCCACGTACAGTTTCGCCATTTTCTTCAGAGAAAAGGTCATACTGTAGGAAATAAAATGTGCAGACTTCGACAATCGGTCGATAACCATCCAAATAGCATCGCATCCTCTGCTGGTACGAGGTAGATGCATTACGAAATCCATCGCTATGTGCTCCCAATTCCATTGGGGCACTTCCAAACTCTGCAACAGACCACCAGGTCTCATCCTTTCGGCCTTAACCATATGACAGTTCAAACAACGAGAAACGAACCCAGCAACGTCGCTCTTCAGGCCAGCCCACCAGAAGTGCCGATTCAACGCATGGTACATCTTTCGTGCACCCGGATGAACTCTGTGTCTACTGCATTGCGCTTCCCGAAGGATATCCTCCTTCAAATCAATGAGGTTAGGCACAAACAGCCTGCCACGAAACCTCAAGCAACCATTAGAAGAAACAGAAAAATCTTCAAATTCTCCAGCCCTGACCTTTAACTTCAACTCGTGGATGGAAGGATCAGTCCTTTGAGCTGCTCGAATACTAGAAACAATCTGTGGCTCCACTTGGAAAGAAGAAACCACAACACGATCTTCAGCCGGGTAGAATCTCCAACCAGTAGTGTTAAGATGCTCCTGGTCCTTAAAAATATACAACGAAGCAAGCATCTCACTAGCCTTCCTGCTCAAAGCATCGGCCACTACGTTCGATTTCCCAGGCTGATACTTGATCTCGCAATCAAAGTCCTTTAGCAGCTGCATCCAACGACGCTGTCTCATATTCAAGTCAGGCCGCGAAAACAAATAATGCAAACTCTCGTGGTCCGAGTACACAACAAATTTCTCACCATACAGGTAGTGACGCCAGATCTTCAACGCAAAGACCACGGCTGCTAGCTCCAAATCATGGACTGGATAACGAGTCTCATGCGGTTTCAACTGCCACGAGGCATACGCAATGACTCGACCATTCTGCATCAAAACACAACCCAATCCATTGAGCGAAGCATCAGAACAAACAACGAAGCCACCTGATCCGGACGGCAGAGCCAACACAGGTGCAGTAGTCAGTTTGTCCTTGAGAAATTGAAACGCATTCTCGCATTGCTCAGTCCACACAAACCGCTTGTCCTTATGAGTCAATTGAGTCTTCGGCTTTGCTATGCTAGAAAATCCCTCAATGAAACGACAGTAATGGCCAGCCAGACCCAAGAAACTGCGAATCTCTGACACATTCCTGGGACGCTCCCAGTTCAAAACAGCTTCAACCTTACTGGGATCCACAAAAATCCCCTCGGCTGAAATATCATGACCCAGAAACACGACGCGATCCAGCCAAAACTCGCACTTGGATAATTTAGCATACAATTGCTGGTCTCTCAACGTCTGAAGGACAATTCTCAAATGCTCCTTATGCTCCAAAGGAGTCTTAGAATATACCAAGATGTCGTCAATGAACACTATCACGAACTGATCTATGAACTCTCTGAAGAACCGGTTCATCAGATCCATAAAGACTGCGGGAGCGTTGGTCAACCCAAACGGCATAACCATAAATTCAAAGTGCCCGTACCTAGTACGAAAAGCAGTCTTTGCGACATCTTGATCTCTTACTCTCAGATGATGGTACCCTGAACGGAGGTCAATCTTCGAATACACCGCAGACCTTGCAACTGATCAAACAGATCATCGATCCTGGGTAACGGGTACTTGTTCTTAACTGTCGCTTTGTTCAGCTGGCGGAAATCAATGCACATCCGCATTGAGCCATTCTTCTTCTTCACAAACAAAATGGGCGCTCCCCACGGCGACATGCTAGGTCTGATAAAACCTTTCTCCAGCAAATCGTCCAACTGCACCTTGAGTTCTCTCAACTCCGCACGCGCCAAATGATATGGGGCATGAGAAATCGGAGCTGTGCTAGGCACCAGCTCAATGCTGAAGTCAATCTCTTGCCTCGGAGGAAAACCAGGAATCTCCTCCGGTAACACATCGGGAAAATGTCGCACCACGGGAACGTCACTGAGATGCACACGAGAAGAAGAAGATGCATCCAAAGCATAGATCATGAAACCAGCATTCCCTAAGGACAACAAACTGAACATCTCCATCGCTGAGACTAACGGAATCTTCGATCGGGAATCCTGGCCGTAGAAGTCCCACTTCTCACCAGACAAAGGCCTAAAACGCACGATCCCATGGAAACAATCCACGGAGGCCCTATAGCTGGACAACACGTCCATCCCAACGATGCAATCGAAATCCCACAACATCAGACGAATCAGATTTGCTACCAACACATGATCACCAAACCGCAAAACACCATCTAACAAAACCTCCTGGGAGAACAGGCTCACACCGCCAGGGGTAGAAACAGAAACAGCATCGTGCAAATGAATTGTGTGAACCATGCTCAATAACAAACGAATCAGAGATGAATAATGCGATGCACTGGTGTCAAACAACACACGTGCAGGAAAATAAAAAACAAGACATGTACCTGCGATCACCCTGCTCGACGTCTCCTCCGCCTGCTCTCTAGTCATGACGTTGGCCTGAGCATGCTGGGGTCCAGAATAGAACGGATGAGACGACTGTCCGAATCGTGATGGACCAGGCTACTGGAACGGCCCGAACCGAGTCTCACCCAACCGGGGCTGCTGAAACTGAGGGGAACGTCCCCTAGACTGACCTCCACGAACCTGAGGCGGGGCTGCGGCTTGCTGCGATCCAGCTGACGGACACACCCTAGCAAAATAGGATGCTTGCCACCACAATAACCACAGAACTCAGCCCGAGAACCACTGCTACTCGAGCTACCTGAACCAGAAGAGCCCGAACCAGACTTCTTCTTGAACTGTTGACCGTGGGGTCGAAACCTCTGACGGCCAGACTGCTGCGCCAACTGCTGCTGTGGTGCTGCTGGGTCTGATGGGCTGACTGGGAAGACTGCAAAGACTGCGCTCCCTGAACAGCGGGGCGACCACCCTGCGCTACCTGCTGCCTACGAGCACGACGACTCCTCAAACCCTTCTCAATATCGATAGCACTATCCACTGCTTCAACATAAGTCTTGGGTTTGCTTGTCAGCACCATCTGATACAGTTCCTCATTTAAACCCTCTAAAAATCTGGTCCTCTTGGCCCTCTCCCGGCCAGAAACATGAGGGACGTACGCCAACAAAGAAGAAAACTTCCTAGCATACTCCCGAACAGACATCGATCCCTGCTCCAAATGATCAAACTCCCGCTCACGGGCATTCACGTATGACTCAGGAACATACTCCTACCTAAAAGTCTCGCAAAAGCTGTCCCAAGTAATCCCAACGCCGGTCTCCAACAAAGTACTAGAAGCACCTCGCCACCAGCGCTCTGCACCCTTTATAAGCTGAAGGGTCACCAAACTCAAACGAAGCTCGTCGTCATACTGGACACGATCGAAAAGACCAGTGATGTTCTGAAGCCACGAATCTGCATCCTCGCTCGACTCGTCATCATTGAAAACCTGAGGATTCATTCTCTGAAACCTTGCTATCACAACGTCCATCCTCTCTACAGGGGTCAGCAAAACCTCAACCTCCTCCTCTTCATCACGGATACTACGATTACGACTAAGAGCACTACGCCGATATTCATTCTGCCCTTCTGACTCCTGAAACTGGCCCTACCTCTAGCTCTACGTCTATGGGCATCTACGAAGGCACTAAACAGGATAAAGCAACAGAGAACAGATACAACATAGATATCACAACAATATGCAACACATAAGTCACATAGGTCAAGCACATACAACACACGACACTGTGCCTAGACTCAAGTGTAATCAAAGAAATCGAGCTTATCCCAGCTTAAGCTCTGATACCAAAAATGTCAGGCCTCGTGCTCACAACAGAGTAAAACCACACAACACAAGCGGAAGCTACTAAAAAGCGGGTAAAATTTTTGCTTTTGGCCTGACGGTTTAAAACGATATAATTTAAAATACGACGATACTCAAAATAGATATCCCAGTTTAACAAAACCACCACAGCAAACGGTACAGCATAAACATGTATCAAATACCTGGTAACAACCACAACTGAGTATCACAAGATACAACAAAAGCACAGGGCATCCCCTGGCTAACAATACTGATACATAAATATATGCTATACGCTACTGGGACACTCTAACCACCACCTGGTTCACCTCCAGCCGGGTTAGCTCCACGACCAGCTAGATAACCTGAACAACACAACAGGCAAGGAAAACAAACCAAGCCCTAGAGGGACATGGGGTCAAACCCCAGTACGGAGAGCAACTGAAACAGCTAAAGAAAAGCATAAGATAAAATGCAGATGCTATGCATGAGACACTGAACAACCGCTGAAGGCTACAACCGAAAAGGGAGCCAAGGAACTCAAACATAGCTCCACAGAATCTACAACAAACGGTGGCCACTGGTGTGTGTCCAAAGTGTGGTAAAGAGCCACTCGTCTTGACACTACACCCGAATACCAGATGCATCAAACAGCTCAACCTGCCGTTGCTCAACTCATGAACTGTGGTAGTTAACCACTCGGCGCATGAGGGCTAACAAATCCCAGCAGGGAGATGAGAGTGCGGTATCGCCGCTCGCCCTCGCATCCTGGTAAGAAACAACAGCACAATACAACAAGATACGAGGCAACAACACAATGCACAATACGGCTGAGATCTGAAATGCAAGTGATATAATGCGTGTATGCACATAAGCAGACAGTAAACACTGGCTGCAATACACGAAACAACAATCCGCCAGCACTGCATTTGTCCATGCAAAACCTCACACTGTAACAAGCTCAACCTGTACCTCAATTCTGTGCAATGATTACCACAATACAGGCCCGAGAAATCCGATTTAGACCTGCTAAACACACAACGCACAAAACATAAATCCCACGGGACACTGCACAGAACTCACGGCTGGGAGTTATACACTCAAACCAGCTATCATCCTACTCAACAACTCAACAGGAAGCTCAATAACAAAGCTCTAAGGTAAGATCTTATCTCTAAATCAAAGGGCTACATGCACAGCGAACACACGGCCGAAGGAAGCACTTTGTGATCTTACTTCCAGCTAACAACAGCCTCTGAGAATGGTATAGGATGAAAGAGCTTCACGAGAGGAGTCCAAAGCTACCTCGAACGTCCAAAATGGTGACCGGAAACAACGGGAATTCGCCGGAGAAACTCACGGTGAACAGTGTTTTAGGGTTCAAAGCGAAGAACAACAATCGGGAGAAAATATCGCTAAGTATGGTATCTGATAATCCAGTCAAAGAACAAGTCTTCTAATATATTCACTTCACAACAGCTGACAGCAGATAGGAACAGATTCCACCGACACAATCAGTAGACACCTCTGAAAATTCAACCAGCAGTTGAAACACAAACCAACGACTGAATTCTCAAACAACGCTAAGCAAAACGACGTCGCATCAACTTAACCAAACGACGTCGCATCAACTTAACCAAACGACGTCGCATAGGGACACGTCATCCTTGCTGTCAACAGCTGATCGACCAAACCAACGACTGGACAAAACAATGCAACAGATCCCTCAACAGTAATTGTCTTACGCGACCACCAGCTGAAGCTAAACATTACACCCAAAACGCTGCGTTTCAACTAATTTAAACGACGTAGCTTAACCCAACAGCTGATCGCTACTGGAGGCAAACACACCAACTGCTGAATTCCTTAGCGCTAATTAAAACGACGACGTCGCTGCCCCACGCTACAGGAACTTTGACCCGCGTTGACATCTGCTGAACAACAAAACGCGCTAACTAACCAACATCTGAAATCCACGTAATCGCTACTGCTGATTCTTAACCAAACACCAAGTCTGATATAATATACGCGTTCAACAGATCTCTACTTTCACTAGGTCAAAACGACGACGTTTGCACCATATACAAAACCAACAGCTGGTCTCTAACGTGAAATTACCAAACTTTCCAGAATTATTTCAAATGTGAAATCTGACCCAAAATTATATACAAACCTTCCAAATGAAATCTGAACATCCAGAATTACTTAAGAACCGATTAATCCAACAATTAATCTTTATTTAATTTCAGGTCTCACAAGTAAAGTGCCTATTCTAAGGTACCGTATCGTTTGGCTCCTACCGAGATGAAGAAGCTGAAGGATAAGATTCAGAAGCTGCTCGACAAGGGGTTCATACGCCCTAGCTTTTCTCCATGGGACGCGCCAGTTTTGTTTGTTAAGAAGAAGGACGGCAGCATGAGATTGTGTATTGACTACCGGGAGCTGAACAGAGTTACAGTGAAGAATAAATACCCACTACCGAGAATTGAGGATTTGTTTGACCAGTTGCAAGGAGCTTCGGTTTTCTCAAAGATTGGTTTGAGGTCTGGCTACCATCAGTTGAGGGTTAAAGAGGAGGACGTGTCCAAGACTGTTTTTCGGACACGTTACGGTCATTATGAGTTCTTGGTGATGCCGTTTGGCCTGACGAATGCCCCAGCGATCTTCATGGATTTGATGACAGGGTCTTCAGGTAGTATTTGGACCAGTTCATTATAGTATTCATTGATGACATTATGGTCTATTAGAGGAGCTTAGAGGAGCATAGGCAGCACTTGCAGATGGCTCTGTAGACATTGAGGGAGCACAGATTGTATGCAAAGTTCAGCAAGTGTGAGTTTTGGCTTGAGCAGGTGGCATTCTTAGGGCATATTGTGTCGAGAGATGGGATTTTTGTTGACCCATCAAAGGTGGAGGCAGTGCAGAACTGGGGGATTCCAAAGAATGCAGTAGAGAGATTTGCAATTTCATGGGGTTAGCAGGATACTACCGCAAGTTTATAAGGGCTCCTCTTTGATTTCAGTGCCCATGACAGCCTTGACCAAGAAGAATTCGAAGTTTGTGTGGAGTCCTGAGAGTCAGAGGAGCTTCGATTAGCTGAAGGAGGCTCTCAATTCAGTGTCATTTTTAATTATGTCAGTGGATCATGAGGAGTTTGTGGTGTATACAGATGCTTCCCTGCAAGGTTTAGGTGCAGTTCTGATGCAGGGTGGTAGAGTTATCGCTTATGCATCGAGACAGCTGAAGATTTATGGCAGAACTATCCGACGCACGATCTGGAGCTTGCAGCAGTAGTATTCGCCTTGAATATTTGGAGACACTATTTGTACGGTGAGAAGTGTCAGATTTTCACCGACCACAAGAGCCTCAAGTACTTCTTCACCCAAAAGGATATGATCATGAGGCAGCGCAGATGGCTAGAGTTGGTGAAGGACTATGATTGTGACATTAGCTATCATCCGGGTAAAGCTAATGTGATGGCAGACGTTTTGAGTCGGAAGACTGCAGTAGTGGAATGTTTGTCAGTCGAGAGGCCACTACAGACTGAGATTCAGAGATTCGAGCTGAAGTTTTTTGCAGGAGGTTGTGCACCGAGTTTGACAACGCTCACAGTTCAGCCGACTCTTTCTGTGAGGAATCAGACTTTTATTTTGTGATTAATCGAATTGATTTGGGATTTATAGCATGAATTTTGAAGGTTTTGCGCATGAAATATGATTCCCCGTTGTAATTCAGACGTTGCGCTATTGCTTAGACACCAGTCGTAGTGAATTTAGGAAGTCAACGTGGGTCAACGTTACTGTAGCTCTCGTCTGGTAGTTTTTGAATCAGTAGAGATGACGTAGGCATGACGTGTTGTTATCTGCTGGTAGTAGTGGCGTTTGAAGATGGTTGCTGCTGGCAGCAGGCGCGCTTATGCGAGAATCATCGAGGGAACGACACGTGTTGGTCAACATTTTTGAGTGTTGACTACTGGTTTCAGCAGTTGCGTTAGAATGAGCGACCAGTCGATGTTTTGAGGAACCAGTCGTAAGAGATTTGTTGTGAGGAATGCGTTGTGACTGGGTGACCAGCTGTTGGAAGCAATGCTTACGTAATCATTACGACGTCGTTTGGATTAGTTGACGCGTCGTCGTTTTGGCTTGTTTTGCGTAACCAGTCGACTGATGGGTTTTTGTAGAGATCTGTTACCAGTTTTTGGTTGCTTCACAAGAGATATCTGTTGTCAGCTGGTGAAGCTTGCGATGTCGTTTGAGTTAGTTGGAACGGTGTCGTTTTGATGTTCTTTTGAGAATGCAACAACTGGTTGTTGCGACTGGTTTTGTTGAGAGAAAAAGTTGGTTACTGTTATAAGATTTCTACTGTAGAATTTCTCAACGACTGAATTAGAGGAGCAGCAGCTGGTGGATTTAGAGATATATATATATATATAGAATTGTTGATTTACACTTAGAATTATTTCAAACTTGATATTTCTTATCTTCTTTCCCAAACCCTCGAATAGCTACTGTTCATCGTGACTTATATTCCGTCGATTGCCGCCGTTCTCCGCCGATGATTTGAGTGATTTTGGTGGCGCTGGTGTTAAAGTGAGTTGATCTCTCAATTCCTACCTATTTGAAGCCCTGGATTAGCGTTGGAGTGGAAGCGTGTAGCTACTGGCCGCTCGCCGCCGCCAACTTCGCCGGAATTTGTTCCGGCCTAGTTTTTCGAGGAGAATCCGTTCGTGCTGATCTCGTCAGGACTTCTAGTGCAGTCTGACGAAGGAGTCTCGGATCTGGTCGTGGACCGGATTGGCGTATCTACCGCAATCTACCGAGAAGAGCCGGATTATTGTAATCACGGTTGGAGCCAGGCACAAGTGCCAGCGAGGTAACACGCTAAACACCCTATGTATGTCGATACATGTAGATTGATTTTTCGTATTGATCACCTCCCGGTTCCATAATTTTTGTTCTTCCGCTGCCTGACCGGGGGGCGGATCCGGATCCCCAACAGCTGGATTCGTTGTGAGATACTCTTTCAATTTATACCCATTTTAAGCCCTGAATTAGCGTTGGAGTGGAAGAGTGTAGCTATTGGTGTTCGAAGCTTTTTGGAGAAGTCTGTTTCGTTGTTCTCCTACTGGTTTAAGCTTCAGGGTGAGCATTTCTCGTTGAATTGAGCTTTTTCTAGTAGCTAATACCTGCGTAGAATTGTTTAGAACTTGAGTATAGTTCTGGCCGTAGGTATTAGAGTGTTCAGATTCTGATTTATGCTTGAGTTAAGCTGATTTTTGAGGCTTTGAAACAGATTCCAGCTTCCAGGAAGCCCTGTCGTGCATTTGAGGATCTGTGAGGTAGAATTTTTAGGATTGAGGTACGAATTGAGCAGATTTAGCAGCTTAGAGCATGAACATGACTATGATTGATGTTGTGAACCTGCTGATGTGATTATATGATTTACGTGTTACAGTTTGTTGAATTGATTGAATTGTACATTCTGTTTCACGTATGAATTATTGTATGCATTGTGCATTGATGATTGATTGGCATACATGCATACATATTGAGCCTGATAGATTGATTGATGACCTGATTGAGAGCCACGTTGTGACTGGCCGACTGAGTTGTCGTGCCCGAAAAGTCCAATGATATCATCGGAGTGGTGACGACCGGATTCGAGTGTCTACCATCGAGCTGTGATGGGTTTACGGACCCTGAAGATCACGGACCGATGATTTCCACCGGCTGACTTGCTGTGCGTGGTATAGAGGCTCGATTGATATGATTGTCAGTTGACTTGCTGGTCTAGCTATCCGATCTTTGATAGCCTTCATGCATTTCATAGCATTGATTATAGTATGTTGCATGATTAGCTGTTTTGATAGCTCTTCGTACTGAGTGATGGATCTGTTTAGACAGATCCTGATTAAGTTTTGAATTACACAAAACCTGTTATTGTGTTTCTAACAATTCTACTTAAGTGTACAGTTTTTAGGAACGAAGAAGAAGATGTCGTGAAGTTGAATTTGTCCAGCAGATGGTTTGAAAGTTAAAGTTCAGCAGTTGGTTTAGTTAATCATTGTAAACGGCAGCTGGATTAGCAATGGAGACGTCCAAAGTTGAGTCAGTTGTTCGTAATCAGGCGGAGGCCAAGTTGAACCAGCTGGAGCCTAGTGAATCAGCTGGAACGATAAGAACCAGCTACAAGCGCTAAAGAAAAGATGAACCAGCTGGAACAGGAACTGTGAAGTCTACTGGAGAAGTATCGAAGAAGAACAATTCAGCAGTAAGATACAGTGTTCGGAAGTAGAAGAAATCAGCTGTTGGATTGAAGCAAAAAGAAATCGAGAATCAGCAGTGATGATGTCAGCATATATTCTGGAGGAAGCAATGAGCATCAAGGATGATGTCATCACAATCAGCAGTTGAGAAGATCAGCTGGAGCGCTAAGATATGATGACATCAGCAGTGACATCACAACCAGCAGGTAGCTTGTACATCCAGACGCAAGAGATGAAGCGACGTCGTACAGGAAGAGGCTACAGTGCATTCAGCAGGAAGCTAAAGCTATCAGCAGTTGTGAAGAGAAGCGCAAGAGATAAAGCAACGACGTACAGGAAGAATAATCCAGTCGCAAGCTACAGTGCAACCAGTCGAGGGGATTCAAGTTAGCGATAGAAAAACGATTTCGTTTACATAAGTTGATACGACAGCGTTTTGCCTTCGCGCTAAGATTCAGCAGATGGTCTTGCGCTAAAAACCAGCAGGTGAACTACTTGATGATAACCAGCAGGTGCATTATTTAAGGGTAACCAGCAGGTGCATTTCAAAGATAACAAAATGGTGTCGTTTGAATATGTTGACACGACAACGTTTTGACTTAAAGATCAGTCGTTGAAGCTTGAAAAGAAATCAGTTGATGGAATATCAGACATGTTGAAAAGAAACCAGCAGGTGCATTCATTCAAATGTGTTCCATTCGCAGTTTTGCAAACGAGGAAGGAAGAGCTGGTTATCAAAAGGGAATTGAAGAAATCAGCCGCTGCGATTAAGATGACAGCAGAATATTAATTCAGTCGCAGCAGTTGAAGTCTCAATCAGTAGCGAAGCAGTTGACGAATTTCTATGAAGATTTACGAGAGCTGGATGTCAACTGCTGAGCTCAATTCAAATGGTGAAGACGACAAATAAGCCTGCAAAAGAAAGGACACAAGGACAATTCCCTGTCGGTACTTTACAGAACACTTTTGAACGGGAAGAATTTTGTGTCCAACGGATTTAAATTGAACAAAGGCTATTTAAGGAAGAAGAGTTGAAGGAAGAAGATGATGACTGTAGCACTATTGCAGTAGGCGTTGTTGTTGCACAGAAAAGAGAAAATCAAAAGGAGACAACAACGAGAGGGAAGATAAAAGTAGAACGAAGCAGTCGACCATCTTTCTGAGAGGAGCTTACAACGACGTCGACTGCTGAGTTATAATTAGCTCGTTTAGGAGCATTTCCCTAGTGTGTGAGAAACAGAGAGTTGAGAGCTTCATTGTAAAATCTCACACACAGAGATTCATTCACATTCATTGGTGAATGAATCTCAAAACCAATTCACACAGTTCCTGTCCAAGCACGATGACGTTAAACTCTGTGTATGTAGTCTTTGAACAGAGACGTAAAACAAGTTCCAAGTGAACAACCGAGGGCTGGTAGAGTCTAGGAGTCCATACAAGTGCTGCTTGTGTGGGTGGGTGTTTGCAGATGTTCTGTAACCATCAAAGTCTTCTAGTGGAGCCTTCCGAGGTGGAAGAAGGGGAGACGTAGGACATTGAGGTCCGAACTTCCAGAAACAAATCTGTTGCGTATCGTATTTCTTTTATTCATTCAGCACTCATATTTACTTTAGCATCGCATAACAGATTTCAGCACTTGCATTTTACTATTCAGCACTCACGCCTTAGCAGTTAGCACTTGCACAGTAAGTCTTGAACAGATTTATGTGGCACATAAAACTGTTTGAGTTGTTTTAAAATATTAGGATTCAATTCTTGTATTTTCCGCATGATTTTTAAATCATACAAGATCTGTCTCCGGTGCTCTTGTGATTTTTTAGATGTTCAAGAACAAGAGGTATTGCACCTCCAGTTTTAAGTATCAGCGCGCAAAATCTTTTAACTCTTGAAAAAGGGCGGCTGCTGATCTTTTTGATCCTGATTTTTTGGACCCAAAAATTGGTATCAGAGCAGGTTGTTCTTGAACGAGCACTAATTTTAAAACTCGTGTGCTATGTTTTAAATGTTTTAACTGTTTTGAGAAGCTTATTTTATGAAGGCCAGTTGATCTGTTTTAATATAGAACCGGTTTTCTCTTGATGAACTGTCACGGGATGCGCGAGTCCCATGCGGATGCCAAGCTTCTATTTTCGTTGTGCTGTAAGACCACTTGGAGCGAGGCTCGGTGACAAGCACATGGGACGAAATAAAAGTATGAAAATCTGAGCTGTTCTCTGTTTACTGGTTCTTCATATATAAGTAAATCAGTAGCACTTGCTTATTTGAAATTTTTTGAATGCTCTGATAATTTATCGAATGTTCTGTTATGCGGATTTCAGCTGATGCTTCAAAATTTTGTTTTTAAATGATTTGAGCTTATGTTATAAAAGACAGGGAGAGTGGCGTCGTTGTCTTTGTTAATTTGAGCTATGCATCAGTTTCTGTTTCAAAATCATATAGCTCTTGCATACGGTGCTTCCCAAAAGCTGGTTTTGTTTTTCAAATTTAAAACTCCTGTTGTTACGTTGTTTTTGTTGTAACAATGTAGGGAGAGTTTCATTTTAAAATTCATGGGAAGACCCAGATTCGAACTCTTTTTGATTCCCACAAAAAGGGAGAGAATTGTTAGAACATGCATCGATTATTTAAGGTTTTGTGTAAATCAAAAAGGGAGAGATTGATGGATCTGTTTAGACAGATCCTGATTAAGTTTTGAATTACACAAAACCTGTTATTGTGTTTCTAACAATTCTACTTAAGTGTACAGTTTTTAGGAACGAAGAAGAAGATGTCGTGAAGCTGAATTTGTCCAGCAGATGGTTTGAAAGTTAAAGTTCAGCAGTTGGTTTAGTTAATCATTGTAAACGGCAGCTGTATTAGCAATGGAGACGTCCAAAGTTGAGTCAGTTGTTCGTAATCAGGCGGAGGCCAAGTTGAACCAGCTGGAGCATAGTGAATCAGCTGGAACGATAAGAACCAGCTGCAAGCGCTAAAGAAAAGATGAACCAGCTGGAACAGGAACTGTGAAGTCTACTGGAGAAGTATCGAAGAAGAACAATTCAGCAGTAAGATACAGTGTTCAGAAGTAGAAGAAATCAGCTGTTGGATTGAAGCGAAAAGAAATCGAGAATCAGCAGTGATGACGTCAGCATATATTCTGGAGGAAGCAATGAGCAGCAAGGATGACGTCATCACAATCAGCAGTTGAGAAGATCAGCTGGAGCGCTAAGCTATGATGACATCAGCAGTGACATCACAACCAGCAGGTAGCTTGTACATCCAAGCGCAAGAGATGAAGCGACGTCGTACAGGAAGAGGCTACAGTGCATTCAGCAGGAAGCTAAAGCTATCAGCATTTGTGAAGAGAAGCGCAAGAGATAAAGCGACGACGTACAGGAAGAATAATCCAGTCGCAAGCTATAGTGCAACCAGTCGAGGGGACTCAAGTTAGCGATAGAAAAACGATGTCGTTTACATAAGTTGATACGATAGCGTTTTGCCTTCGCGCTAAGATTCAGCAGATTGTCTTGCGCTAAAAACCATCAGGTGCACTACTTGATGATAACCACCAGGTGCATTATTTAAGGGTAACCAGCAGGTGCATTTCAAAGATAACAAAACGGTGTCGCTTGAATAAGTTGACACGACAACGTTTTGACTTAAAGATCAGTCGTTGAAGCTTGAAAAGAAATCAGTCGATGGAATATCACACATGTTGAAAAGAAACCAGCAGGTGCATTCATTCAAATGTGTTCCAGTCGTAGTTTTGCAAACGACGAAGGAAGAGCTGGTTATCAAAATGGAATTGAAGAAATCAGCCGCTGCGATTAAGATGACAGCAGAAGATTAATTCAGTCGCAACAATTGAAGTCTCAATAAGTAGCGAAGCAGTTGACGAATTTCTATGAAGATTTACGAGAGCTGGATGTCAACTGCTGAGCTCAATTCAAATGGTGAAGACGACAAAGAAGCCTGCAAAAGAAATAACACAAGGACAATTCCCTGTCGGTACTTTACAGAACACTTTTGAACGGGAAGAATTTTGTGTCCAACGAATTTAAATTGAACAGAGGCTATTTAAGGAAGAAGAGTTGAAGGAAGAAGATGATGACTGTAGCACTATTGCAGTAGACGTTGTTGTTGCACAGAAAAGAGAAAATCAAAAGGCGACAACAACGAGAGGGAAGATAAAAGTAGAACGAAGCAGTCGACCATCTTTCTGAGAGGAGCTTACAACGACGTCGACTGCTGAGTTCTAATCAGCTCTTTTAGGAGCATTTCCCTAGTGTGTGAGAAACAGAGAGTTGAGAGCTTCATTGTAAAATCTCACACACAGAGATTCATTCACATTCATTGGTGAATGAATCTCAAAACCAATTCACACAGTTCCTGTCCAAGCACGATGACGTTAAACTCTGTGTATGTAGTCTTTGAACAGAGACGTAAAACAAGTTCCAAGTGAACAGCCGAGGGCTGGTAGAGTCTAGGAGTCCATACAAGTGCTGCTTGTGTGGGTGGGTGTTTGCAGATGTTCTGTAACCATCAAAGTCTTCTAGTGGAGCCTTCCGAGGTGGAAGAAGGGGAGACGTAGGACATTGAGGTCCGAACTTCCAGAAACAAATCTGTTGCGTATCGTATTTCTTTTATTCATTCAGCACTCATATTTACTTTAGCATCGCATAACAGATTTCAGCACTTGCATTTTACTATTCAGCACTCACGCCTTAGCAGTTAGCACTGGCACAGTAAGTCTTGAACAGCACATAAATCTGTTTGAGTTGTTTTAAAATATTAGGATTCAGTTCTGGTATTTTCCGCATGATTTTTAAATCATACCAGATCTGTCTCCGCTGCTCTTGTGATTTTTTAGATGTTCAAGAACAAGAGGTATTGCACCTCCAGTTTTAAGTAGCAGCGCGCAAAATCTTTTAACTCTTGAAAAAGTGCGGCTGCTGATCTTTTTGATCCTGATTTTTCGGACCCAACACTGAGGTTTGACCTCTTATCTGTTTTCCTGCTTTTGTGTTGTTTGGGTCTGCGTTACCCATTTGCAGGATCTTCAGGTAACCAAGATGGACAGAGTGGAGGTTCAGCTGGTCGATCCCCGTTTCCTTGAGTCCCAGTTATATATTTATGTATTGAACCGGGGGATGCCCCGTGTTTCTATGTATTGGGGATCTGTATTCGATTTGAGATTTATTGTTGTTACCTGATTGGTATGAGTCTGAGTCAACTCGTATTTTGATTATGAATATTTTTAATGTATGATTTTAAGTTCAGGCCTAAAGTATTTCGAAAATTTTTAAGCCCGATTTTTGCGCTTCCATGATTATGTGCTTAATTGTGCTATTATCTTGAGTATTTAGCACGGGGCCTGACATTTTTGGTATCAGAGCTTAAACTGGGATAATCTCGATTTTCTTTGATCACACTCGAGTCTAGGCACAGAGTTTTGATTTGATTTTGATTGACTCTGTGACTTATGTGATCTTTTATCTGTCTACGTGATATATCTATCTGCTGTGAGATCTTACCTCTAGACTTGTTTAGATTCCGCAAAGAAGAGGAAGAGGTAGGGCGACTAGACGTACTGAGGAGGAGTCTAGGGCAGATAGTGATGATGATGTTCATCAGGTTGAGGATGTTACTATACAGATAGGCGGAATGGAGTTGGTCTTAGCTAGGTTTCAGCGGATGAACCCTCCGACGTTTTCTGCAGCAGAGGGTGGTGCGATGGCTGAGGCTTGGTTAGCTCAGATGGAGGAGTTGTTCGATACTTTGGAGTACGCTCCTGAGAAAAGACTGAAGCTGGCGATGTTGCAGCTGAGAGACAATGCACAGCGCTGGTGGATATCCTTCGTGATAGTGGGGCTGTGATCACTTGGGAGAGCTTCTGCGAGGCCTTTCGATAGGAGTATACCCCGAAGTCCTTCTATAACAGCCGGGAGCGGGAGTTCGATAATCTGAGGCAGGGCAGCATGCGATTGGCTGAGTATGCCCGACAGTTTTCTGCGCTTTTGCTCTATGTGCCACACGTTGCCAACCAAGAGAGGACGAATAGGAACAAGTTTTTTAAAGGCTTGAGGCCTGATTTGTACCGTATGATTTTGTCCGGTTCACCTGCGACCTATATTGATGCGGTGAACCGAGCAGTGGATATTGAGGAGAGTTTGATGGAGGTTGAGGCTCCGATTCAGCCGACTACTGGACGCACCTATCAGCCTGTTCAGGTTGCATCGCAATCTTTCTATTCTCCTCAAGGGTCGCAGCAGCAGCAGTCGAACCACCAGAGATTTTGACCTCGAGGGAAACAGTTCAAGAAGAAGGCAGATTCGAGTTCCTCTGGTTCTGTGAGTTCTGGTTCTGGCAGTGGTTCTGGCAGCGGTTCTAGTGGCATGTCGTGTGGACAGTGCGGAGGAAGGCATCTGACTTCGCAGTGTCGTGGAGTTCAGGGGTCCTGCCGTAACTGTGGACAGCCAGGACACTTCCTTAGAGTGTGTCCTCTGTTGAGGGGTCAGTCTTCGATTTCTTCGCAGCAGGGATCAGCTGGTGGTTCATCTCAGAGACCGCAATTTCCTGCTTCTACCCAGCGATCTGGATTCCAACCCCGTGAGCCTTCTAGATTTGGAGCACCTACGAGACCTACGTTTCAGATTCCGCAACAGGCTCAGGCGAATGCGTTCACTAGAGAGCAGGCTGAGGAGGCACCTGGCATGATGATTGCAGGTACATGCTCTGTTTTTGATTATCCTGCGAGAGTTTTATTTGACACTGGTGCATCACACTCTTTTATTTCTGAGTTGTTTGTTTGTGAGAATGGGTTGAGTTCTTCCCCATTGTGTGATGTTGTTTCCGTGTCTACCCCTGCTGGTGTAAATCTGTGGTCCCGTGAAGTGGTGTTGGGTTGTGTGCTTCGATTCGATGAGCATGTTTTGGTTTCCAATCTGATTGTTTTGGGAATGAGAGATTTTGATTGTATCTTGGGAATGGATGTGTTATTTAGCTATAAGGCTACTGTTCATTGTTTTCATGGTGTGGTGAGATTTCGCCCTGACTCGGGTGAGAAGTGGGAGTTCTACGGTGCTGATTCACGCTCGAAGATTCCCCTAGTTTCTGCCATGGAGATGTTTAGTCTGCTATCGCTAGGTAATGCGGGATTCATGATCTATGCACTTGACAGTTCCCAAGAGCCGCGATTGGAGTTGAGTGATATTCCGATCGTTCGAGAGTTTCCCGACGTATTCTCGGATGAGATTCCTGGATTTCCTCCGAGATGTGAGATCGATTTCAGCATTGAGTTGGTTCCCGGTACTGCCCCGATTTCTAGAGCTCCTTACCGATTGGCGCCGGCAGAGTTGAAAGAGTTGAAGGACCAGTTGAGAGATCTCTTGGAGAAAGGCTTCATCAGACCGAGTATGTCGCCTTGGGGAGCTCCGATTCTTTTTGTGAAGAAGAAGGATGGGTCTATGAGGATGTGTGTGGACTTTGTACAGCTGAATAAAGCGACGGTGAAGAACAAGTATCCTTTGCCGAGGATTGATGACTTGTTCGATCAGTTGCAGGGATCGGTCGTTTACTCGAAGATTGATTTGCGCTCTGATTATCACCATTTGCGGATTAGAGACGCTGACGTGACGAAGACAGCTTTTCGGACTCGTTATGGGCATTATGAGTTTCTGGTCATGCCGTTTGGGTTGACTAATGCCCCAGCTGTTTTCATGGATTTGATGAATCGCGTCTTCAGCGAGTATATTTGTTCGATTCGTGATCGTCTTCATAGATGACATCCTAGTGTACTCGAGTAGTTTGAGAGAGAATAAGGAGCATTTGAGACTGGTGTTGCAGAGATTGAGAGTCTCGCAATTGTACGCCAAGTTCAGCAAGTGTGCATTTTGGCTAGATCGGATTATCTTTTTGGGTCACGTGATTTCGGCGCAGGGGATTTCGGTGGATCCGAGTAAGGTCGAAGAGGTTCTTAACTGGGAGAGACCTAGAAATGTTTCAGAGATCCGCAGTTTCTTGGGATTGGTTGGATATTACAGGCGTTTTATAGAGAAGTTTTGTTCGATAGCCAGGCCTTTGACTCAGTTGACTCAGAAGGATAAGAGATTTGTGTGGACTGATGAGTGCGAGTACAGTTTTCAGACGTTGAAGGAGACTACTGCTCCTGTTTTGGCTCTACCGTATGGATCCGGAGGATTTGTGGTGTGCTCCGATTCTTCTCTCAACGGTTTGGGATGCGTTTTGATGCAGAACGGGTACGTGATAGCCTATGCGTCTTGACAGTTAAAGCCTCACGAGACGAGGTACCCTGTTCATGATTTGGAGTTGGCTGCGATAGTGTTTGCCTTGAAGATTTGGCGAAATTATCTGTATGGTGAAGAATTTGTGGTGTACACCGACCACAAGAGCCTGAAGTATATCTTCAAGCAGTCTGATTTGAATATGAGGCAACGACGATGGATGTAATTGCTCAAGGACTTTAATTGTGAGATTCAGTATCAGCCTGGGCGGATGAACTCAGTAGCATATGCTTTGAGTAGGAAGACCCAGCCTGCAATGCTTTCGTCTTTGTGTGTCTCTAAAGTCTATGAGAAGTTGAGTACTTCTGGATGGCGTTTCCAGTCGGGTGATCAGTACTTTATGGTTTCTTCGATTCAGGTACAACCACAGAGTGTGAGTGACATCAGAGAGGCACAGAGGACTGATCCATATGTTCATGAGTTGAAGATTAAAGCCCGAAGTGGTCAGTCTGATGATTTCTCTGTTTCTTCGGATGGATGTCTGAGATTTCGAGGAAGATTGGTGGTTCCGAACTTGATCGATTTGAAAGAGGCCATCATGAATGAAGCGCATTGTAGTCAGTACAGTGTGCATCCGGGCGAGAGAAAGATGTACCATGCCTTGAGGTCTCACTATTGGTGGGCAGGCATGAAGAGCGACATCTCTGGTTTTGTTGCTAGATGTTTGAATTTCCAACAGGTCAAGGCTGAGAGAATGAGACCTGGTGGATTGTTACAGAGTTTAGAGGTTCCCCAATGTAATTGGGAGCATATCGCCATGGATTTTGTGACTCATTTACCTCGATCGAGTAGGGGATGTGATGCGATTTGGGTGGGGATTGATAGACTTTCGAAGTCAGCTCATTTCATTCCCTATGATATGAGGTGTTCCATGATGAAAATGGCAAAACTGTATGTCGACCATGTGGTTAGATTGCATGGAGTTCCGGTTTCGATAGTATCCGACACAGATCCAAGATTCACTTCCCGATTTTGGAAGAGCTTGCAAGCAGCGATGGGTTCGAGATTGGCTATGAGTACAGCCTATCACCCACAGACAGATGGTCAGTCTGAGCGGACTATTCAAACTTTAGATATGCTGCGTGCAGTAGTGATGGATTTCAGTGGTGGCTGGCAGGATTCTTTGTCGTTGGTTGAGTTTTCGTATAACAACAGCTACCAAGTGACTTTCGAAATGGCTCCATTTGAGGCGTTGTATGGTCATAAATGCAGATCTCCGATTTGTTGGGAAGAAGTTGGTGAGAAGCATCTTTCTACCCCTGAGTTTGTGCAGCACATGAAAGATCAGATTGATTTGATTCAGAGTAGCATGAAGGCTGCACAAGATAGATTTACCAGCTATGCTAACCGTAGACGTCGAACCGTTAGAGTTTGAGGTTGGCGATCGGGTATTTCTCAAAGTTTCTCCTTTCAAGAGCGTGATGAGATTCAGATAAAGGCAAATTAGCTCCTGGATTCGTTGGTCCCTTTGAGATTATTGAGAGGATTGGACAATTGGCTTATCGATTTGAGACTGCCTGATTAGTTAACAGCGATGCATGACGTTTTCCATGTGTAAATGTTGAGGAAATATGAGCCAGATCCATCCCATGTGTTGAGAACCGACGAATTAGAGCTGGATTCTGCCTTGAGTTATGTGGAATATCCAGTTAAGATTTTGGATAGGAAGGAGAAACAGCTGAGGAACAAAGTAGTTCCGTTGGTGATGGTCCAATGGAGCAAGCATGGCAGAGAAGAAGCAACTTGGGAACCAGAAGAGAAGATGCAGCACGAGTGGCCGCATCTTTTTGAGTAGATATTGTATTAGATTTTGGTTTCTGGTTATGTTCTTCCCTAGTTGTCGTTTGTTTATTGTCCAGTTATCTTGAACTCTTGGGTTTGAATTAGATGAATTTATGTTTCGTATTCTGATTTTTTTATTGATTTTCCCTGAGTTTGCCTTAATTTCGAGGACGAAATCTCTTAAGGTGGGGAGAATGTGAGGAATCAGACTTTTAGTTTGTGATAATCGAATTGATTTGGGATTTATCGCATGAATTTTGAAGGTTTTGCGCATGAAATCGGATTCCCCATTGTAATTCAGACGTTGCGCTATTGCTTAGACACCAGTTGTAGCGAATTTAGGAAGTCAACGTGGGTCAACGTTACTGTAGCTCTGGTAGTTTTTGAATCAGTAGAGATGACGTAGGCATGACGTGTTGTTATCTGCTGGCAGTAGTGGCATTTTAAGATGGTTGCTGCTGGCAGCAGGCGCGCTTATGCGAGAATCATCGAGGGAACGACACGTGTTGGTCAACATTTTTGAGTGTTGACTACTGGTTTCAGCAGTTGCGTTAGAAGGAGCGACCAATCGATGGTTTTAGGAACCAGTCGTGAGAGATTTGTTGTGAGCAATGTGTTGCGACTGGGTGACCAGCTGTTGGCAGCAATGCTTACGTAATCATTACAATGTCGTTTGGATTAATTGATGCGTCGTCGTTTTGGCTTGTTTTGCGTAACCAGTTGACTGATGGGTTTTTGTAGAGATCTGTTACTAGCTTTTGGTTGCTTCACAAGAGATATCTGTTGTCAGCTGGTGAAGCTTGCGACGTCATTTGAGTTTGTTGGAACGGTGTCGTTTTGATGTTCTTTTGAGAAATGCAACAACTGGTTGTTGCGACTGGTTTTGTTGAGAGCAAAAGTTGGTTACTGTTATAAGATTTCTACTGTAGCATTTCTCAACGACTGAATTAGAGGAGCAGCAGCTGGTGGATTTAGAGATATATATATATATATAGAAGTGTTGATTTACACATATTTCGAACCTGATATTTCTTATCTTCTTTCCCAAACCCTCGAATAGCTACTGTTCACCGTGACTTATATTCCGTCGATTGCCGCCGTTCTCCGCCGATGATTTGAGTAGAGGAGCAGCAGCTGGTGGATTTAGAGATATATATATATATATAGAAGTGTTGATTTACACTTAGAATTATTTCGAACCTGATATTTCTTATCTTCTTTCCCAAACCCTCGAATAGCTACTGTTCACCGTGACTTATATTCCGTCGATTGCCGCCGTTCTCCTGAGTATAGTTCTGGCCGTAGGTATTAGAGTGTTCAGGTTCTGATTTATGCTTGAGTTAAGCTGATTTTTGAGGCTTTGAAACAGATTCCAGCTTCCAGGAAGTCCTGTCGTGCATTTGAGGAATCTGTGAGGTAGAATTTTGAGGATTGAGGTACGAATTGAGCAGATTTTAGTAGCTAATACCTGCGTAGAATTGTTTAGAACTTGAGTATAGTTCTGGCCGTAGGTATTAGAGTGTTCAGGTTCTGATTTATGCTTGAGTTAAGCTGATTTTTTGAGGCTTTGAAACAGATTCCAGCTTCCAGGAAGTCCTGTCGTGCATTTGAGGAATCTGTGAGGTAGAATTTTGAGGATTGAGGTACGAATTGAGCAGATTTAGCAGCTTAGAGCATGAACATGACTATGATTGATGTTGTGAACCTACTGATGTGATTATATGATTTTACGTGTTATAGTTTGTTGAATTGATTGAATTGTACATTCTGTTTCACGTATGAATTATTGTATGCATTGTGAATTGATGAATGATTGGCATACATGCATACATATTGAGCCTGACAGATTGATTGATGACCTGATTGAGAGCCAGGTTGTGACTGGCCGACTGAGTTGTCGTGCCCGAAAAGTCCAATGCTATCATCGGAGTGGTGACGATCGGATTCGAGTGTCTACCACCGAGCTGTGATGGGTTGACGGACCCTGAAGATCACGGACCGATGATTTCCACCAGCTGACTTGCTGTGCATGGTATAGAGGCTCGATTGATATGATTTCCAGTTGACTTGCTGGTCTAGCTATCCGATCTTTGATATCCTTCATGCATTTCATAGCATTGATTATAGTATGTTGCATGATTAGCTGTTTTGATAGCTCTTCGTACTGAGGTTTGACCACTTATCTGTTTTCCTGCTTTTGTGTTGTTTGGGTCTGCGTTACACATTTGCAAGATCTTCAGGTAACCAAGATGGACAGAGTGGAGGTTCAGCTGGTCGATTCCCGTTTCCTTGAGTCCCAGTTATATATTTATGTATTGAACCGGGGGATGCCCCGTGTTTCTATGTATTGGGGATCTGTATTCGATTTGAGATTTATTGTTGTTACCTGATTGGTATGAGTCTGAGTCAACTCGTATTTTGATTATGAATATTTTTAATGTATGATTTTAAGTTCAGGCCTAAAGTATTTCGAAAATTTTTAAGCCCGATTTTTGCGCTTCCATGATTATGTGCTTAATTGTGCTATTATCTTGAGTATTTAGCACGGGGCCTGACACTTTGAGAGCAGATTAGAGACGGACAGGCCTCTGATGAGCACTTGCAGCAGTGGAGACAGCGTGATGAAGCCAGAGGTCATATGTGGGTGCCAAGTACTGGGCAGCTGAGAGCTGAGATCTTAGCAGAGGTGCATGCATCGACGTACTCCATCCACCCAGGGAGTACGAAGATGTACAGAGATTTGTAGACGTTGTATTGGTGGTCGAGGATGAAGAAGGATATTGGGAGATTCGTATCTGAGTGCTTGACCTGTCAGCAGATCAAGGCAGAGCATCACCGACCGGCAGGGATATTGTGAGACCTGTGTTTTCTCAATCAGGTTTTGCTTGTGTTGAAACCAGCTGGTAGTAGATGCATGTGTCGAAGTCATCAAATTTTGCCTAAGTGTTAGAATCAGATGTTGGAAAGATATCAGCAGTAGTAGAAGGAATAAGCCGTTGAGTGATTGCATCAGCTGTTGGTATTTCAGTCGTTGCGTTTTGGTAGGAAGCAGCAGCAATGCTGACGTGGATTTCCAACGTTGGTGTATTAGCGCGTATCCAGCTATTGCGAGAGACCAGCTGTTGCGAGTGATCAGTTGTTGATATTTTAGTTGCGATGATCAGCAGAGAGCGCTAAGGGACTCTGAAGCAACGACATTTTGTGAACAGGAACCAGCTGTTGGTTTCGTTAGCGTGTTTTGTAGCGGGTAGCGAAACTATTTCGTTTTGATAAGTTGGAACGACAGCGTTCTGAGTGGAGCGCTTTGTACCAGCTGTTGGTTATGATAAACATCATCTGTTGAGAGATTTGGTGCGTTGTTTTATTCAGCTGCTGGTTTGTTGATCAGCTGTTGGTAGCGAGGCGTGTCCCTCTGCGATGTATTTTGGTTAAGTTGGTGCGACGCCGTTTAGCCTTAGCGTTGTTTGAAAGATTCAACTGCTGGTTTATATAACAGCGATAGGTAATAGCTGGTGCGAGATTTCAGCTGCTGGTTGAGATAACAGCGATGACAACTGATTTTGTCGTTGGAATTTGTTCCTGTTTCTATTTGCTGATTGAGTAGTGTATTTATTAGAATACTTGGCCTTCGATTTGGCAGGAGATCCCATACTTAGAATATTTTTCCCTCGAATATCGTTCTCTGTCTCGAACCCTAAGCACTGTTCACCGTAGCTTTTCTCCGACGATTCCCGTCGTTTCCCGTCTCTGTTTTGAGCAAGACTGGTGGCGCTGCACTCCTTGAGAGTTTCTCTTTCAATTGATACCACTTTTGGAAGCTGTGGTAGGCTGGAAGTAGGATCGCGAAGTTGCTATCTTCGGCAGTGTGTTCGTGTGTGCAGGTAGAACTTCGAATTGTTGTTAAGATCTTACCTCGAGCGTTTGTTTAAGCTTCCTGTTGAGTTAGATGTGTAGGATAATTGCTGTTTTGAGTTGTAGCTCCCAGCCGTGTGATTCTGTGTTTTGCATCTCTTGAGAATTATGCTTGTTACTTCGTTCAGGTTGTGTATCAGATTTCTCGGGACCCCGTTTGTAGTAATTGTTGCACAGAATACGGAGGTACGGATTTGGAGCTTGTAATTCAGCGTGGTTATGGCTTGGATAAATTGTGAGGTTGCTGTTGTGTGAACTTCCGTGTATGATTGATGTTGCATATGTTGTATGCTATCTGTTTTGTTAGCTGTTTCATACATACATATTCTATTCAGCTGTTTCAACCATGCCTTGTTGTTGTTGCTCTGTTTCTTACCAGGATGCGAGGGCGAGCGGCAATACCGGACTCTCATCTCCCTGCTGGGATCAGTTAGCCCCTATGCGCCGAGTGGCTAACTACCACAGTTCATAGGTTGGGCAACGGCGGGTTGAGCTGTTGATGCATCTGGTAAGGGTGTGCGAGTAGGGGTGAGTGGGTAGCGCCCGCATGTCCTACACACACCGTGGCCACATATCCTTTGCAGATTTCGTTGAGCTAAGTTTGAGTCCTTTGGCTCCCTTCTTCGGTTGTAGCCTTCGGCTGTTGTCCCGTTCTTCATGCATAGTATCTGCATTTTATCCTTGCTGTTTACTGCTGTGTTATAGTTGCTCTCCGTACTGGGGTTTGACCCCATGTCCCTCTAGGGCTTGGTTTGTTTTGTTTGCCTGTTGTTGTTCAGGGTTTCCAGGTTACTCAGCTGGTCGTGGAGTTGGCCCGGCTGGAGGTGCCCTAGGAGGTGGATAGAGTGTCCCAGTTATGTATAGTATTTATATGCACTGGTATCACTGCGGGTGGGATGTCCCGGGTGATGCTTAGACCTATATAGCTAGTAGTCTATCTGTAACGACCGGACTTTTCTTCAAAGAAATCAAGAAATTTGGGGTTCGAATTGGAAGACCCAAAAATTTCGATCTTATCACACATAAAAGTCGTTACTAAAATTCTGAACTAAATTGCGAATAAACACAATTCATGACTGCTGAAATGCGAATGATCGAAACAAATATGTAAGTGGAAGTAGAACCAAGATCTGGTAAACACTTTTCATAACCATTGAAGAAAAATCAGCTTCAAGGGTGTACAAAAACACAGAATTAAATCCTCAGCTGATCGTAATAACATACGCGGAATAACATCTAATAAAAATAACAAGTGTTGCATTGGAACCCAAAATCTGATATAAAAGGCCTGAACAGACTTCTACTGTTTAACTGTACTAGAAATCTGTTACAATACAAAGATGACACAACTGAATATCTGTATAACCAAAACAACGTCTCATAGGAAAGAAACGGAAGACGTCCACGATAAACACATCATCCGATCATCTACTCCCCATCCAGCCTCCTACTGCTCATTACCTGCACTCAATGAAAATTAGTGAGCCAAAGGCTCAGCAGGTAAAATCTGGTGGAACGAATGTTAGAGTAGATGCCCAACTAGCCAACTTGTGGCGTGTGGGTTTTATAGACTCTTGTACAAACAGTCTTTATATATGATATTCGCATTTACTTATATGGCGTTCTTTACTATCATTATGTGTGTAATGATTTACAATTACGTTGAGTAAAGACCTAGAATGCACTAAAGCGTATGTTAGATGTGATAGTGGGTATGACGGCTATCATGAAACACATCTAATAGTCGCTGTGTATTCTGAACATGTTCCTAGTCGATTGTGCCGTCAAAATGAGGATAAGA
>KQ986768.1:21541-40792 GCA_001598015.1 Dorcoceras hygrometricum
ATCTGCATGCTCAGAACATCACAATGTTCCCTACCAATGAAACATGGTACTTCGCATCTCAGATACTAGTCTCGAACTCGGGCGGCCTTATCCTCATTTTGACGGCCCAATCGACTAGGAACACGTTTAGAATACACAGCGACTATTAGATGTGTTTCATGATAGCCGTCATACCCACTATCACATCTAACATACGCTTTAGTGTATTCTAGGTCTTTACTCAACGCAATTGTAAATCATTACACACATAATGAAAGTAAAGAATGCCATATAAGAAAATGCGAATATCATATATAAAGATCGTTTGTACAAGAGTCAATAAAACCCACACGCCACAAGTTGGCTAGTTTGGCATCTACTCTAACAAACCTAGTACCACAAAATACAACAAGAGCACAGGGCATCCCCTGGCTAACTGTACTGATACATAAATATATGCTATATACTACTGGGATACTCTAACCACCACCTGGGGCACTTCTAGCTGGGTCAGCTCCACAACCAGCTGGATAACCTTAATGGCGCAGCGGCAGATCCGGATCCCGTTCCGAGGGGCGCAGCGGAAGTTTCAAAATTTTCCCCGGAAACGTTCAATACATAATAATCAGAGCAATAAACATACATAGGATGTTTTAAAGAATATACCTTGCTGGCGTCTAGGCGCCTGGCTCCGACCAGATTCACAGGGAATCTGGCACTTCAACGGTAGGTGGCGGTAGATCTCCTAATCCGGTCCACGACTGGAAACAGGACTCCTCCGTCAGTCTGCACTAGAAGAGTTGACGAATTTGCCATGAACGGAATCTCCACGACAAGGTGATCGGAACAAGTCCGATCACGGCACGCGGCGGCGGTGCGGCGGCGGTGCGGCGGCGGCTGAGAGAGGCATGGAGGAGAGGGGTGGGCGGCGCTTGGAGGCTAGGGTTTTGTGTTGTGTAAGTGTCATACATCAACCCTAGGCCATGCATATGTAGACTAGTGATGGGCTTGGACCGGCCCAATGGGCCTGGGTCAGGCCCAGGTCCATATGAACATTTGGTCCATTTCCATCACCATGGCTTCATCATAACTTCGATCGACGATCAGATCGGACCGATATACACAGTTTCCAAAACTGAGTATTATGATGTGAAAACAATTTTTCAGATCACGTAGTCCAAAAATGCAGTTTAGCCCTTAAACTTCGGGAAATCGCAATTTGACCCCTGTTGACTTTTAGGAAGTCACATTCCCTAAATTCCTCCTCCTCTGCTCAACACATTGAGCTAAGTTTTTGTGCGGGAATCGTGAATCCAGTACTTGTGTGACCCTCAATGGTTCAGGGATACAACTAGCCGTGTGCCCACAACCATTGTGACTCCGAAATCACAATTTCGGACTGACCCATCGGATCATGGTAAAGCGCCTAGCAACATCGCCCCATGATCCCATAGGTATCATTAATAGTGCCTGCAAGAACCAGTTGGTCGTGGTTAGCGTACAGTACGGTCCTTTCAACACATATATCCCGATCAGATCAACGACCATTGGTATATCGAGAGTCGCTAAAGATCTAATAACTATGCATACATCTCGGAGATCAAATAGTGACATCGTGTGTGTTACTAGGTAAACCTATTTACCTAAAACACATCTAGTACTTTGGCCAGATATTTATCACACTATTATCTCCTCAGATAGCATAGGATATCCACGCATAAAAGCGAGCGGTGAATCCTCGACAACGAAGCATCGACTCCTACATGCATCGGGTCCTCACCCAATACCACCACCTAATGACCCCAATTGATCGGTAAACGGGTCAAAGTGAGGCACCTATCATGTAGAGTCTCAATGACGTTTCGAGTAGTGAGGACTAATCAGTACAACCAAGACCTCGGACTTATCCACTCGATAAATGTAACCACTTGGAAAGTCCGAACGAGGGTAGTTCGATAGATCACCAGATCACTATCCATCTGCATGCTCAGAACATCACAATGTTCCCTACCAATGAACGTGGTACTTCACATCGCAGATGCTAGTCTCAAGCTCGGGCGGCCTTATCCTCATTTTGACGGCCCAATCGACTAGGAACGGGTTTAGAATACACAGTGACTATTAGATGTGTTTCATGATAGCCATCATATCCACTATCACATCTAACATACACTATGGTGCATTCTAGGTCTTTATCCAACACAATTGTTAACATTATAACATAATAAAAATATAGAATGCCATAAAAGAAATGCGAATTTCATAAATAAAGATCATTATACAAAGAGTAAACAAAACCCACACGCCACAAGTTGGCTAGTTGGGCATCTACTCTAACAAACCTGAACAACAAAACAGGCAAGGAATACAAACCAAGCCCCATAGGGACATGGTGTCAAACCCCAGTACGGAGAGCAACTATAAAACAGCAGTAAACAGCAAGAATAAAATGCAGATGCTATGCATGAGACCAGGGACAACAGCCGGAGGCTACAAACAAGGAAGGGAGCCAAAGAATCCAATGCACAACTCAATGGAATCTGCAACAAACAGTGGCCACAGGGTGTGTTCAAAGTGTGGTAATGAGCCACTCGCCTTGACACCACACCCGAATACCAGATGCAACAAACAACTCAACCTGCCGTTGAACAACTCATGAACTGTGGTAGTTAGCCACTTGGCGCATGAGGCTAACAAATCCCAGCAGGGAGATGAGAGTGCGGTATCGCCGCTCGCCCTCGCATCCTGGTAAGAATAGAGCAACAACAACGAAACAATGGCTGCAAAAGCTGAAATGAGATGATAATGTGTATATGCAACATGCTGGACAATAAGCATAAATCATATACACAACAGCAATCTCACACAATAATAATCACGGTCATCTCATGAAACAGCAACTTCACAATTGCATTTACACACAACAGCCATCAAACCAGCAACTACAAATTATCCCAGCCATACACACTCTGCATTTACAAGCTCAACCCGTACCTTCCAATTTCTGTGCAACGATTAGCACAATACAGGCCCGAGATATCTGATACAAGCACCTGTCGAAGCAAAAAACGCACAAAACAACTCAGGCAAGCTAACAAAAACTCACGGCCAACTACAGCAGCTCACGGCTGGGAGCTAAGCTCAACCAGAAATCAATCCTACCAATACAACATATCACGGAGCTTAAATTAAGGCTAGGAACAAGATTTACAAGTTAATTCGAAAGGCTACCTGCACACGTCAAACGCACGAACGAAACAGCAGCTTCGTGCTTTTTCTCCATCCAATTACAGCCTCCAAAAATGGTATGAAATGAAAGAGCTTGTCGAGAGGTGTTCAACGCTACCTCGGACGTCCAAAATGGTGGCCGGAAAACGACGGGAATTTGCCGGAGAAACTTACGGTGAACAGTACTCGAGGGTTTGAGCGAAGAATGAATGTCGGGAGGAAAAATCGTTTATTATGGGATCTGCTAAAATGATAGAAGGCCAAAGCATCCAATATATACACACGAGAAATCTGTTTAATACAACCATCGACAGAAACAGATTTCACAAGCCATCGCTCGTTTGCGCTACACAACGCCCAAAACTCCAAAACGACGTCGCTCAAACCTCGGAGAAGTCTGAAAACCAAAAGCGTTAAAATCTGGAGAAATCTTGAACTAACGCTACTAAGATCTGAACAACAGCAAGCTCGCTAATCGCTAACTCTCGCGCCACATATAATGAATGTCGGGAGGAAAAATCGTTTATTATGGGATCTGCTAAAATGATAGAAGGCCAAAGCATCCAATATATACACACGAGAAATCTGTTTAATACAACCATCGACAGAAACAGATTTCACAAGCCATCGCTCGTTTGCGCTACACAACGCCCAAAACTCCAAAACGACGTCGCTCAAACCTCGGAGAAGTCTGAAAACCAAAAGCGTTAAAATCTGGAGAAATCTTGAACTAACGCTACTAAGATCTGAACAACAGCAAGCTCGCTAATCGCTAACTCTCGCGCCACATATCTCTCCATCAAGCGCTAACCAAAACGGCGACGTATTGGTGACATATGAAAATCAGCGCTATACATTGTCCCGCGCACCAGCGATCACGCTCACCAGATCTCACAACCAAACGCCAAGCCAAACGACACCGTATAACTTATCTAAGCGACATCGTATTGTGCTCAACACAAAACACGCGGGGCAGATTCCAAATCAGATCCTAACGCTAACGAAATATCAGATCTCTCCAAAACGATGGCGTACAAGCTTCTAAGATACAAAATGCGCTGCGCAGACCTCTATATACAAGCGCAACAAATCTCACCTACCTACGCGACATCCAGACCTCACGAAACGACGGCGTATTGATCTTGCGCTACCACTATGCGCTGCGACCAGATTTCTCAAGAAATCCAACAGATCTCACCAACAATTCAGATTTCTCAAAAAATCAGACTTCAAACTCGAAAATATCAAAATTTCCAGAATTGCTCCAAATGTGAAATCTGACCCGAAAATGCAAACGAAACCTTCAAATTGGAATCTGAACATCCAGAAATCCTTAAAAAACGATTAATACAAAAATTAATCTTTTATTAATTTCAAGTCTCACATTTCTCCCCCACTAAAAAGGATTTTGTCCTCAAAATCACACAACAATTCTGAAAATACAACACAACAACAGGTTATCAAAACAGAATTTCGCCTAACACATGCCCAAGAGTTCAAGATAACTGAGCAAGCGAATAACAATAACTAGGAAAGAATTACAACCAAAACTACAACTACTGGGAATCTAGCACAACAGCTATTCAAACAGATGCGGCCACTCACGCTGCATCTTTTATTCCAACTCCCAAGTAGCTTCTTCCCTGCCATGCTTGCTCCATTGCACCATCACCAACGGAATAGTTTTGTTCCTCAATTGTTTCTTTTTTCTGCCAAGGATCCGCAAGGGATATTCCTGATAACTCAACATCTGATCTAGCTCAACCTCGTCAGTTTTAATCACATGAGACGGATCTGGCTCGTACTTCCTCAACATGGAAACATGAAAGACATCATGTAGAGAAGACAATTCCGGAGGCAACAACAGCAGATACGCTAAAGAGCCAATCCTATCAACAATTTCATACGGTCCAACGTAACGAGGGGCTAAATTTCCCTTGTGACCAAAGCGCATAACACTGAGAAACGGAGAAACTTTAAGGAATACCTGATCACCAACCTAAAATTCTAGAGGTCGACGCCTCATTTTCTCATAACTGGCTTGACGATCCTGGGAAGCTTTCATCCGCTGTCGAATAAGATCCACATGATCCTTCATTTGCTGCACAAAATCTGGGGCAGATAGCTGCTTCTCGCTCACTTCTTCCCAACATACTTGCGATCTGCACATCCTACCATACAAAGCCTCAAACAGCACCATGCCAATCGTCACTTGATAGCTGTTATTGTATGAAAATTCAACCAAAGACAACGCGTCTTGCCAGCTACCACCAAAATCCATAACAACAGCTCGTAACATATCCTCCAACGTCTGGATAGTTTGCTCGGATTGGCCATCTATTTGGGGATGATACGCGGTACTCACATCCAATCTGGTACCTAGAGCTGCTTCTAGACTCTTAAAACCTGGAAGTAAACCTTGGATCTACGTCTAAAACAATCGAAACAGACCATGAAATCTACGTACAGTTTCGCCATTTTCTTCAGAGAAAAGGTCGTACCGTAGGGAATAAAATGTGCAGACTTCGACAATTGGTCGATAACCACCCAAATAGCATCGCATCCTCTGCTGGTATGAGGCAGATGCGTCACGAAATCCATAGCTATGTGCTCCCAATTCCATTGGGGCACTTCCAAACTCTGCAAAAGACCACTAGGTCTAATCCTCTCGGCCTTTACCATCTGACAGTTCAAACAACGAGCGACAAAACCAGCAACTTCGCACTTCAGGCCAGCCCACCAGAAGTGCGGCTTCAACGCATGGTACATCTTCTGTGCACCAGAATGAACACTGTGTCTACTGCAGTGCGCTTCCCGAAGGATCTCCTCCTTCAAATCAATGAGGTTAGTCACAACCAGCCTGCCACGAAACCTCAAGCAACCATCAGAAGAAACGGAATAATCCTCAAGTTCTCCAGCCCTGACCTTCAACTTCAACTCATGGATGGAAGGATCAGTCCTTTGAGCTGCTCGTATACTAGAAACAATTTGTGGCTCAACTTGGAAAGAAGAAACCACAACACAATCCTCAGCCGGGTAGAATCTCCAACCAGTAGTGTTAAGATGCTCCAGATCCTTAGAAATATACAACGAAGCAAGCATCTCGCTAGCCTTTCTGCTAAAAGCATCGGCCACTACGTTCGATTTCCCAGGCTGATACTTGATCTCGCAATCAAAGTCCTTTAGCAGCTCCATCCAACGATGCTGTCTCATATTCAAGTCAGGCTACGAAAATAGATACTGCAAACTTTTGTGGTCCGAGTACACCACAAATTGCTCGCCATACAGGTAATGACGCCAGATCTTCAACGCAAAGACCACGGCTTCTAGCTCCAAATCATGGACTGGATAACGAGTCTCATGCGGTTTCAGCTGTTGCGAGGCATACGCAATGACTCGACCATTCTGCATCAAAAAACAGCGCAATCCATTGAGCGAAGCGTCAGAACAAACAACGAGACCACCTGATCCGGACGGTAGAGCCAACACAGGTGCAGTAGTCATTTTCTCCTTGAGAATTGAAACGCATTCTCGCATTGCTCAGTCCACACAAACCGCTTGTCCTTCTGAGTCAGCTAAGTCATCGGCTTTGCTATGCTAGAAAATCCTTCAACGAAACGACGGTAATAGCCAGCCAGACCCAAGAAACTGTGAATCTCCGACACATTACTGGGACGCTCCCAGTTCAAAACAGCATCAACCTTACTGGGATCCACAGAAATCCCCTCGGCTGAAATAACATTACCCAAAAACACGACGTGATCCAGCCAAAACTCTCACTTGGAGAATTTAGCATACAACTGCTGGTCTCTCAATGTCTGAAGGACAATTCTCAGGTGCTCCTTATGCTCCAAAGGAGTCTTAGAATATACCAATATGTCATCAATGAACACAATCACAAACTGATCGATGAACTCTCTGAAGACCCGGTTCATCAGATCCATGAAGACTACAGGTGTGTTGGTTAGCCCAAACGGCATAACCAAGAACTCAAAGTGTCCGTACCTTGTACGAAAAGCAGTCTTTGCGAAATCTTGATCTCTTAGCCTCAGCTGATGGTACCCTGATCGCAAGTCAATCTTCGAATACACCGTAGAACCTTGCAGCTGATCAAACAGATCATCGATCCTGGGTAAAGGGTACTTGTTCTTAACAGTCGCTTTGTTCAACTGGCGGAAATCAAATGCACATCCTCATTGAGCCATCCTTCTTCTTCACAAACAAAATGGGCGCTCCCCATGGTGACATACTAGGTCGGATAAAACCTTTCACCAACAAATCGTCCAACTGCACCTTGAGTTCTCTCAACTCCGCAGGCGCCAAATGATACGGGACACGAGAAATCGGAGTTGTGCCAGGCACCATCTCAATGCTGAAGTCAATCTCCCTCCTCTGAGGAAAACCGGGAATCTCCTCCGGAAACACATGGGGAAAATGTCGCACCACGGGAACATCACTGAGCTGCACACGTGAAGAAGAAGATGCATACAAAGCGGTAATCATGAAACCAGCATTCCCTAAGGACAACAAACTGAACATCTCCATTGCTGAGACTAATAGGATCTTCGATCGAGAATCCTGGCTGTAGAAGTCCCACTTATCGCCAGAAAAAGGCCTAAAACGAACAATCCCATGGAAACAATCCACGGAGGCCCTATAACTGGACAACACGTCCATCCCAATGATACAATCGAAATCCCACAACATCAGACGGATCAAATTTGCCACCAACACATGCTCTCCAAATCTCAAAACGGCATCTAACAAAACCTCCTGGGAAAACAGGCTCACACCGCCAGTGTTAGAAACAGAAACAGCATTGCTCAAAGGAATGGTATGCAAACCATGCTCAATAACAAATGAATCAGAGATGAAAGAATGCGATGCACCGATGTCAAACAACACACGTGCAGGAAAATCGAAAACAAGACATGTACTTGCGATCACCCTGCTCGGCGTCTCCTCTGCCTGCTCCCTAGTCATGAAGTTGGCCTGAGCATGCTGAGGTCCAGAATAGAACGGCTAAGATGACTGTCAGAATCGTGAAGGACCAGGCTGCTGGAATGGCCTGAACTGAGTTTCACCAATCCTGGGCTGCTGAAACTGAGGGGAACGACCCCTAGACTGTCCTCCACGACCTTGAGGCGGGGCTACGGCTGGCTGCAATCCAGCTGACGGACACACCCTAGCAAAATGTCCATACTGACCACAAAGATTGCAGGATCCCTGCACACCGACACACTGGGTATAAGGATGCTTGCCACCACAATAACCACAGAACTCAGCTCGAGAACCACTGCTACTCGAGCTACCTGAACCAGACGATCCAGAACCAGACTTCTTCTTGAACTGTTGACCGTGGGGTCGAAACCTCTGACGGCCAGACTGCTGTGCCACCTGCTGTTCATGATGCTACTGGGGCTGATGGGCTGACTGAGAAGCCTGAGAGGACTGTGCTCCCTGAACAGCGGGACGGCCACCCTGTGCCACCTGCTGCCTACGAGCAAGACGACTCCTCAAACCCTCCTCAATATCGATAGCATTATCAACTGATTCAGCATAAGTCTTGGGTTTGCTTATCAGCACCATCTGATACAGTTCCTTGTTTAAACCCTCTGAAAATCTGGTCCTCTCGGCTTTTTCCCGGCCAGAAACGTGCGGAATGTACGCCAACAAAGAAGAAAACATCCGAGCGTGTGAGGAATCATATTTTTAGATTTGTGATTAGTCGCGTGGATTTTTGAGGTTTTTGCGAGAGAAAATTGATTTCCATTAGGAATTCAGGCGTTAGTGTCCAGCTGTAGCGCTAGTTGATGAAGTCTGATCAGTCGTTGATGGCGTGGGAATAATACGTTGTCGTTTCGTAATAAACAGACGTAGTGCTAATGCAAGGAAATCAGACGTAGCGCATTTCAGACATCAACGCAAGTCAACGATACTGTAGCGAGTGATGGTATGTTGTCGTTTCGCTAAACCAGCAGTAGCGCTTGAAGGGGAATCTGCTGGCAGCTGAGGCGCGGGTGCGAGGATTGACGAGAACGTGACACGTGTCGGTCAACCTTTTAGTGTTGACTACTGATTGTAGCGCTATCAGCTGTTGCGTTGCAAGGAATTTGATTTAGTTGGTGACCAGCCGATGGTTTGAGTAACCAGCTGCAGTTGGAGAGGCGATGTCGTTTTTTTAAGTTGAAACGCAGCGTTTTGAATGTAACGCTTTTGTTCAGCTGTTGGAAGCAATGGTGACGTATACCTTACGACGTCGTGAGTTGCTTAGCGTGACCAGCTGTTGGTTGTTTTGAAAGGAATCTGTTGTCAGCTGTTGTAGCGCTGCGACGTCGTTTTGATTAGTTGATGCGGCGTCGTTTTGATGTTCTATTGAGAATACAACGTCTGATGGTTGCTGCTGGTTTCGTTGAGAGGAAGAGCTGATTTCTGTTGTGAGCAACCGCTGGTGTCTGTTATAAAATACCTACTGTTTCGATGTCTGCTGATTTTGGTGAGCAGCAGCTGGTGGATTGAGAGATATATAGAAAAGTGTTGATCGACACTTAGAATTATTCTGAACCCGATATTTCTTATCTCCATTCTTCGAATCCCTCGATAACTACTGTTCACCGTAATTCTTTTCCGTCGATTGCCGCCGTTCTTCCTATTGTTCTAAGCTTAGTATTGGATGTTAGTACTTTGTTTAGAGGTAGAACCAAATTCGAGTTCTTGGCTGTAGGAAATTATGTATTGAAGTTCAGATTTGAGCTAGATATGAACTGAGTATAAGCTTCCTTAACAAATTTGATATTCAGGATAGCTTCTGCCGTGGTTGAGGGAGCCAAGTGAAAGCTGGTTGGCGCTGGTTGGAATTGCCGTGCCTTGTTATATCTGTTGAGGTAGAAATCAGCCGTTGGAGGTACGAATTGAGCAGATTTAACAGCTTTGAGCGTGAACATGGCTGTGATTGATGTTGTGAAATCTGCTGATATGTTTCTGTGATTTACGTGATACAGCTTGTGAATTGATTGAGTTTTACATTCTGTTTTCACGTATTGAATTGTATGCATTGTGCATTGAATATTGAATTGGCATACATTCATACATCTTGAGCTTGATTGACAGATTGATTGATGACCTGATTTAGAGCCACGTTGTGACTGGCCGACAGATGTGTCGTGCCTGAAAAGTCCAACGCTATCATCGGAGTGGTGACAGACTGATTGGTTGTGTCTGAATACCACCGAGCTGTGATGGGCTGACGGGCTCTGAAGATCACGAACCGATGATTTCCCCGGTTGATACACCGTGCGTGGTATAGAGGCTCGATTGATATGATTTGCCAGTTGATTCACTGGTCTAGCTATCCGACCCTTGATATCCCTCATGCATTTCATGGCATTGATTATAGCATGTTGCATAATTAGCTGTTTTGAGAGCTCTTCGTACTGAGGCTTGACCTCGTATTTCTTTTCCTGCTTTTGTGTTGTTTGGGTCTGTGTTACCCATTTGCAGGATCTTCAGGTAACCAAGCTAGACAGAGTGGAGCGCCAGCTGGTCGATCCCCGTTTTCTTGAGGAGTCCTAGTCTACTTTTATTATGTATTGAACCAGGGGATGCCCTGCGTCTTTATGTATATTTTGGATCGTTGATTATTGATATTTGTTGTTACCTGTATTGTATGAGTTTGAGTTAACTCATATTTTGAATGTATGCTTTGAGTTCAGGCCCATATTATTTTGAAAAATATTTTAAGCCCGATTTTACGCTTCCCTGATTATGTGTTGTAATCTTGTGTGATTAGCACGGGGCCTGACAGAGCGTACTCACGGACAGACATCGAGCCCTGCTCCAGATGATCAATTCCTGCTCACGGGCGTTCACGTATGACTCAGGAACATACTCCTGCCTAAAAGTCTCGCAAAAGCTGTCCCAAGTAATCCCAACTCCAGTCTCCAGCAAAGTACTAGTAGCACCTCGCCACCAGCGCTCTGCATCCTTTCTAAGCTGAAGGGTCACCAAACTCAAACGAAGCTCGTCGTCATACTGGACACGATCAAAAAGACCAGTGATCTTCTGAAGCCACGAATCTGCATCCTCGCTCGAATCGTCGCCAGTAAAGACCTGGGGGTTCATCCTCTGAAACCTCTCTATCACAATGTCCATCCTCTCTACAGGGGTAGGCAAAACCTCAACCTCCTCCTCCTCATCACGGCTACTACGAGTACGACTAGGAGCACTACGCCGATCCTCATTCTGCCCTTCTGACTCCTAAAACTGCCCCCTACCTCTAGCTCTACGTCTAGGCGGCATCTACGAAGGCACTCAACAGGATAAGGCAACAGAGAACAGATACAACATAGATATCACAACAATATGCAACACATAATTCACATAGTCAAGCACATGCAACACACGACACTGTGCCTAGACTCAAGTGTGATCAAAGAAATCGAGTTTATCACAACTTAAGCTCTAATACCAAAAATGTCATTCCTCGTGCTCACAACAGACTAAAACCACACAAACACAAGCGGAAGCTACTAAAAAGCGTGTAAAATTTTTGCTTTTGTCCTGACGGTTTAAAACAATATAATTTAAAATACAACAATACTCAAAATAGATATCCCAGTTTAACAAAACCACGACAACAAACGGTACAACATAAACATGTATCAAATACCTGGTAACAACCACAACCGAGTACCACAAAATACAACAAGATCACAGGGCATCCCCTATCTAACTGTACTGATACATAAATATATGCTATATACTACTGGGATACTCTAACCACCACCTGGGGCACCTCTAGCCGGGTCAGCTCCACGACCAGCTGGATAACCTGAACAACAAAACAGGTAATGAAAACAAACCAAGCCCAGAGGGACATGGGGTCAAACACCAGTACGGAGAGCAACTATAAAACAGCAGTAAACAACAAGAATAAAATACAGATTCTATGCATGAGACTAGGGACAACAGCCGGAGGCTACAACCAAGGAAGGGAGCCAAAGAACCCAATGCACAGCTCAACGGAATCTGCAACAAACAATGGCCACGGGGTGTGTTCAAATTGTGTTAATGAGCCACTCGCCTTGACACCACACCCGAATACCAGATGCAACAAACAACTCAACCTGCCGTTGCACAACTCATGAACTGTGGTAGTTAACCACTCGGCGCATGAGGGCTAACAAATCCCAGGAGGGAGATGAGAGTGCGGTATCGCCGCTCGCCCTCGCATCCAAGTAAGAATAGAGCAACAACAACAAAACAATGGCTGCAAAAGCTGAAATGAGATGATAATGCGTATATGCAACATGCTGGACAATAAGCATAAATCATATACACAACATCAATCTCGCACAATAATAATCACGGTCATCTCATGAAACAGCAACTTCACAATTACATTTACACACAACAGCCATCAAATCAGCAACTACAAATTATCCCAGCCATACACAAGCTGAATTTACAAGCTCAACCCGTACCTTCCAATTTCTGTGCAACAATTACCAAAATACAGGCCCGAGAAGTCTGATACAAGCACATGCCGAAGAAAACAACGCACAAAACAACTCAGGCAAGCTAACAAAAACTCACGGCCAACTACAGCAGCTCACGACTGGGAGCTAAGCTCAACCAGAAATAAATCCTACCAATACAACTTGTCAGGGAGCTTAAATTAAGGCTAGGAACAAAATTTCCAAGTTAATTCAAAAGGCTACCTGCACACGTCAAACGCACGAACGAAACAGCAGCTTCGTGCTTTTGCTCAAGCCAATTACAACTCCAAAAATGGTATGAAATGAAAGAGGTTGTTCAGAGGAGTCCAACGCTACCTCGAACGTCCAAAATGGTGGCCGGAAACGATGGGAATTTGTCGGGGAAACTCACGGTAAACAGTACCCGATCATTTGAGCGAAGAATGAAAGTCGGGAGGAAAAATCGTTAAGTATGGGATCTGCTAAAATGATAGAAGGCCAAAGCTTCCAATATATACACACGAGAAATTTGTTTAATACAACCACCGACAGAAACATATTTCACAATCATCTCTCGTTTGCGCTACACAACGCCCAAAACTCCAAAACGACAACGCTCAAAACCTCGGAGAAGTCTGAAAACCAAAAGCGTTAAAAGCTGGAGAAATCTGGAACTAACGCTACTAAGATCTGAACAACAGCAAACGCGCTAATCGCTAACTCTCGTGCCACAGATCTCTCCATCAAGCGCTAACCAAAACGGCGACGTATTGGTGACATCTAAAAATCAGCGCTATACATTTTCCCGCGCACCAGCGATCACGCTCACCTGATCTCACAACCAAACGCTAAACCAAACGACACCGTATTAACTTATCTAAACGACATCGTATTGCGCTCAACACAAAACACGCGGGGCAGATTCCAAATCAGATCCTAGCGCTAACTAAATATCAGATCTCTCCTAAACGACGGCGTACAAGATTCTACGATACAAAATGCGCTGCGCAGACCTCTATATACAAGCGCAACAGATCTCACCTAACTACACGACATCCAGACCTCACGAAACGACGGTGTATTGATCTTGCGCTACCCACTATGTGCTGCGACCATATTTCTCAAGAAATCCAACAGATCTCACCAACAATTCAGATTTCTCACAAAATCAGATTTCAAACTCGAAAATATCAAAATTTCCAGAATTGCTCCAAATGTGAAATCTGACCCGAAAATGCAAACGAAACCTTAAAATTGGAATCTTAACATCCAAAAATCCTTAAAAACCGATTAATCCAAAAATTAATCTTTTATTAATTTCTGGTCTCATAGGAATAGCTCTACGGACCTCTTGCATCATAGTCAGTATCCCCCTCTAATATGTTTCTACATACTTCATGGGCCGTTGTCACGATATTCGTCTATGTCTTGGTCATAGTCAACTCACAATCTTCAATACATTTCTTCCTTTTTCTTTTAAAAAATAACATCACATCTCATGCCATTTACATCATAAAAATTCATCATTTTCATTTTCATAAGATTTCTGCCCAAAAACATGTATTGTGATGCGAAAATATAGAAAATTTTATCCAAGATCAATCATACCGTTCTAGGCTTCTCGATGGGCTACTCGAACACCGAACAGTCCCAACGAGTCACCGGACAAGCTCAAAAATCATCGCAATCAACCCAAGCCTATAAAATATTTTACAGATCTTAAACATTTTTAAAAGCCATAAAAATGATGTTGGATGCCTCCACGTGCTTCAATTTCCTCTTAATTTCCAGTGCTACATGCTGCCTCTCCTTGGCTTCTATACGGGTCCATATGACTTCTAACATAAAAACCCTTAAATTCCAGCCCTTGAACTCAACTGTGGACCTATCCTCACATGATCTAGAACAACTTAAACATGACTCGAGGGTCTGTACATGGCATGAATTACATGTGAGGTATGTAACTTTAAATCACTCGTAATATCAGCTCAGCACAAAAGACTTGATTAGCTAGTGCCTAATATGATCCACACAAACTATGATCTTTCCACCAGATAAACCTCTATTAATCACAGTCCTCATAGTGTGAACCATGATTAGGAGAGGATACTGAGTTTGGTGAAGTTCCATCTGATGGATCACGCGTAGAGCGGGTGGAAGGATCACGCGTAGAGCTGGTGGAAGGGTGCTTCCCAAGTGATGACTGAGATGGGTATGGTGATCTCATGGGAGAGTTTCTGTGCCGCTTTTCATCAGGAGTACATTCCCGAGTCGTACTACAACACCAAGGAGTGGGAGTTTAATAACTTGGTGAAAGCGAATCGGAAGGTGGCCGAGTACACTAAAATGTTTTCTTCCCTTCTCTCCTATGTGCCTCACGTTGCTTACCAAGAGAGGTCAAAACGAAACAAGTTGTTGGAGGGTTTGAGGCCAGATATTTTTCCATTAGTGTTAGCGGGTTCCCCTTCTACCTATTATGATGTCGTGAATAGAGAGATCGACATTTAGGTGTGTCTCCTGAATAGGCAATCCCAGGTTCAGTCGCCAGCTGTTGAGATCTTCTAGTTTGAACAATTCTAGTGGAGTGAGTTCGAGGGCAGTGATCTATGGTAAGTGCAGTAGCAGGCATCTGACTTCATGGTGTCATGGAGTGCAGGGCGCGCTTGCCATATCTATGGGCAAGTTGGAAACTTTTCGAGTGTGTGTCCTTCTGCCAGGGGACAGCGCTCTAATATGTCGCAGAAGGGTTCTTCTGGAGGTTCTTAGAGGAGATCTCATCCCCCTGCTCAGTCCCAGCAATCAGGTTTTCAGCCGTCGTAAGCGTCTAGGTTCAGAGGACCTTCTAATCTCAGCACTCAGGACCTTAAAGGGCTCGAGTGAATGAGATGACTAGGGATCAGGCTGATGATATGACCAGAGGAGTTATTGCAGGTACTTGACTTATCTTGATTATCCTGCACGAGTTTTATTTAACACTGGAGCATCACACTCGTTTATATCTTATTTATTTTTGGATGAGTATCAGTTGATTTCTACCCCTTTGTTTGATGTTGTGTCTTTTGCAACTCCTGTCGGTGTGATTTTGATGTCCCTTGAGATAGTGCTGGGTTTTCTTGTTAAGATAATCAGAATGTGTTGGTGGAGTATTTTATTTCATTGGAGTTACGAGATTTCTTTTTCATATTGGGCATGTATGTTTTTTCTAGTTATAGAGCTATGATTGTTTCCATGGTGTGGTGAGGTTTAGACCTCAATTTGGAGAGAAGTGGAACTTCTATGGTGCTGAGTCGAGATATAAGATTCCATTGGTGTCTGCCATGGAGATGTTTACTCTGTTGTTGCTTCAGAATTCGAGATTTATGATCTATGATTTGGATGCGAAATCTGGACCACGGTTTGAGCTTAGTGATATATCGGTTGTTCGAGAGTTCCTCAAAGTTTTCCCAGATACTATTGGTGGATTTCCTCCAAAATGAGAGATTGATTTCAGTATTGAGTTGGTGCCAAGGACTGCCCCGATTTCTAGATCTCCCTATTGCTTGGCACCAGTTGAATTGAGGGAACTGAAGGACCAGTTGCGAGATCTGCTAGAGAAGGATTATTAGATCGAGTGTGTAACCGTGGGGACCACTGATTTTGTTTGTGAAGAAGAAGGATGGATCGATGCGGATATGCATTGATTTTAGGAAACTGAACAAAGCGAAAGTGAAAACAAGTATCCGTTGTCGATGATTGATGACTTGTTCGATCAATTTCAGGGATGAGCGATGTACTCAAAGATTGATGATGGATTTCCAGACCAGGTATAGGCATTATGAATTTCTGGTGATGCCTTTTGGACTGATGAATGCCCCTGCTATCTCCATGGACCTGATGAACCGAGTTTTGAGTGAGTACATTGATCGCGTTGTGATCATATTTATTGATGATATCTTGTTCTATTCGAGGACCAAGAGGGATCATAAGGAGCACTTGAGGTTGGTATTGCAGACTTTGCGAGACTCACAGTTGTATACCAAGTTATCCAAGTGTGAATTTTGGCTAGATCAAGTAGTGTTTTTGGGTCATGTTATCTTGATTCAGGGTATTTCATTGGATCCCAGTAAAGTTGAAGCAGCCATCAACTTTGAGCTCCCCAAGAATGTATATGAGATTCATATTTTCTTTCATTTGGCTGGCTATTACAGCGTTTCATTGAGGGATTTTTACGATGGCCAAGTCGATGACGCAGCTGACCCAGAAGGATAGGAAGTTTTTCTAGACAAATGAATGTGAGTCTATATTTCTGACACTGAAGAGAAGTCACAACTGCTCCTGTATTAGCATTACCCTCAAGATCAGGAGGTTTTGTGGTGTGCTCTAATGCTTCTTTGAGTGGTTTGGGTTGTGTTTTAATGCAGAACAGACCAGTTATAGCTTATGTGTATCGACTGTTGAAGCCTCATAAAACTAGATATCCCGTTCATGACTTGGAGTTGGCTGAAATTGTGTTTACCTTGAATATTTACGCCACTACTTGTATGGAGAGAAATTTGTGATCTACACCGACCACAAGAGCTTGAAGTATATCTTCACTCAGTCCGATCTAAATATGAGACAACATCGGTGGATGGAGTTTCTGTGAGGATTCAGATTTGTGATTAGTGTTTATCATAATTTCAGACTTCGAATTTTAGGATTTTTGGTGAAATCCGTTTGAGATTTGGATTTGAATTGTGGAAGTTATGGTAGAAATCTGAATTCTTTGGTATCGCTTGATTTTAGAGTGAGCGGTAGAGAGATCTGGTCCCTTGATTTGTGGTGAGATCTGCTTGAATTTTGAATGAGATCTGTTCTCCTTAGTGTTTCGAAGAGCACCGAGAAATTTGGATAAAACGGTGTCGTTTTGAAGAGATCTGGTGGTCGAGAAGAGCGTGAGAAATGAATGCGTTGTTCTTTTGAAATTCAGATCTCATGACATAAGCAGATCTGTTGATAGAAGCGTGTAGTGTTCATGCTAGAGTTGCGCGGTAGATCTGATGACGTAAGCAAGTCTACGGGTGACGTAAGCAGATCTGTTGCTAGATCGTGATAGTGTGCATTTGTGAGATCTGTTTGCTTATACGTCGTCGTTTTGAGTTAAGCGCGAGCGTGAGATCTGTTGACCAAACGTTGTCGTTTTGAGGCTTGTGCGAGAATTGTTAGCGCGAGAGATCTGTTTGTAGCGAGAGATCTGTTTTGCAGTAGTTTAAGTTAGATCGTGTTGATAGAAGCGTGTAGTGTTCATGCTAGAGTTGCGCGGTAGATCTGATGACGTAAGCAAGTCTACGGGTGACGTAAGCAGATCTGTTGCTAGATCGTGATAGTGTGCATTTGTGAGATCTGTTTGCTTATACGTCGTCGTTTTGAGTTAAGCGCGAGCGTGAGATCTGTTGACCAAACGTTGTCGTTTTGAGGCTTGTGCGAGAATTGTTAGCGCGAGAGATCTGTTTGTAGCGAGAGATCTGTTTTGCAGTAGTTTAAGTTGTAGATATCTGTTTTTGTCGGTGTTAGACTTGTTTGGTAGCTTTTGAGTAGAGGATATTTATATAAGTGTTGAGTTACACTTAGAGTATTTCAGACCTGACATTTCTTATCCTCAAACTCGAAACCCTCGATTTTTGAGCTACTGTTCACCGTCACTTTCAATCGCCATTTCCCGTTGATTCCGACCTCTGTTTTTCGAGTTCTTGGTAGCGTTGGAAACCTCTTGAGTAGACCTTTCTTTTCCTACCAATCTTGGAGGTTGTGTTGAGCTGGAACGAGAACGCGAAGCTGCTGAGTTGAGCAGTAAGTTGCGTCGTGAGTTTCTATCCTTTGGATGAGATTTCTTTCATTGGTTTGAGCTAAGATATTAGGTATCTTTGGCAGATTTAAGCTTCTAGGAATTTTGAAGGGTAATTTTCGAGGAAGCTTCAAAGGCAGTAAGCTTGAGCTAGTTGCTGACCGTTGCTTGTGAAACCGGTTTAAGGTAGTTGGACCTATTAAGGTACGAATTGAGCAGCACTTACAGCTTGAGCGTGAACATGACTAATTCGATGTTGTGGAATGTGTAATGCTGCTGCTGTTATGTGTCTACGTGATACAGTCATGAATTGATTTAATTGCTGTTTTGTTTTCACGTAATATGATTTGTATGCTTTGATATTGAATGGCATACATGCATACATATTGGGCCTTTGACAGATTTGATTGATGACCCAAGCCACGTTAGAGCTGGCCAACAGATGTGTTGTGCACAAGTCCAACGCTATCATCGGAGTGGTGTTACCAGACTTGATAGGCTACCACTGAGCTGTGAGGACCGACGGGTCCCGATAAATCACGGACCGATGATTTCCCGGTTGATGGACCGTGGTGTGGAGGCGACTTGATTTGAATTGCCTATTGATTCCTTGGACAGCCACATGCATTTCATAGCATTGATTGTTAGTATGTTGCATGCGTAGCTGTTAATAGCTCTTCGTACTGAGGCTTGACCTCGTATTTCTTTCCTGCTTTTGTTTTGTTTGGGTCTGTGTTGCCCATTTGCAGGAGCATTAGGTAATCA
>KQ986768.1:49115-71404 GCA_001598015.1 Dorcoceras hygrometricum
GTCGCAGTCGTATCAGTCTCCGCAAGGATCATAGCAGTCTAGTCGCCAGCAGTTTAGACCCAGAGGGAAGCAGTTCAAGAAGAAAGGCCATTCGAGTTCTTCTGGATCAGTGAGCTCTGGTTCTGGCAGTGGTTCGGGTAGCGGGTCTGGAGGCGGATTCTGTAGTCAGTGCGGAGGGAGGCATGAGACTTCGCAGTCTCAGGCGGTGTCGCAGTCGTATCAGTCTCCGCAAGGATCACAGCAGTCTAGTCGCCAGCAGTTTAGACCTAGAGGGAGGCAGTTCAAGAAGAAGGGCCATTCGAGTTCTTCTGGATCAGTGAGCTCTGGTTCTGGCAGTGGTTCTGGTAGCGGTTCGGGAGGCGGATTCTGTAGTCAGTGCGGAGGGAGGCATGAGACTTCGCAGTGTCGAGGAGTTCGAGGACTCTGCCACCTTTGTGGTCAGCCGGGACCCTTTGCTAGAGCGTGTCCTTCGATTGGAGGGCGGTCTACTGGTCAGTCGCAGCAGGGTTCCGTTGGTGGTTCTTCTCAGCGACAGCAGCCTTTTTCTCAGTCCCAGCGACCTAGTTTTCAGTCTCGTGAGCAGTCGCGTTTTGGAGGACCTTCCCGACCCCCGTTTCTGATTCCCCAGCAGGCGCAAGCGAACGCTTTGACAGGAGATCAGGCTGAGGAGATTCCGGGCATGGTGATTAGAGGTACATGCTCTATTTATGATTATCCTGCGAGAGTTTTGTTTGACACTGGTGCATCACACTCTTTCATATCTGAGATGTTTGTGCTTGAGCGTGGGTTGAGTTCTTCCCCACTGTGTGATGTTGTTTCCGTGTCTACTCCTGCTGGTGTGAATCTTTGGTCTCGAGAGGTAGTGATTGATTGCCTGATTAGATTTGGTGAACGTGTTTTGGTGACCAATTTGATTGTGTTGGGGATTAGAGACTTCGATTGTATTTTGGGAATGGATGTGTTATCTAGCTATAAGGCTACCGTTGACTGTTTCCATGGTGTGGTGAGATTTCGCCCTGATACGGGTGAGAGGTGGGATTTCTACGGCACGGATTCGAGGTCGAAGATTCCCCTAGTATCCGCTATGGAGATGTTTAGCCTGCTATCGCTAGGTAATGCAGGATTCATGATTTATGCGCTCGATAGTTCCCAGGTGCAGCGATTAGAGTTGAGTGACATCCCCGTAGTTCGAGAGTTTCCCGATGTGTTTCCAGATGAGATTCCTGGATTCCCTCCTCGTCGTGAGATCGACTTCAGTATTGAGTTGGTGCCCGGTACTGCCCCGATTTCTAGAGCTCCTTACCCGTTGGCACCCGCAGAGTTGAAAGAGCTGAAAGAACAGTTGAGCGATCTTTTAGAGAAAGGCTTCATCAGACCGAGCATGTCACCTTGGGGAGCTCCGATTTTATTTGTGAAAAAGAAAGATGGCACTATGAGGATGTGCGTGGACTTCAGACAGTTGAATAAGGCCACGGTGAAGAACAAGTATCCTCTGCCGAGGATTGATGATTTGTTCGATCAGCTGCAGGGATCGGTTGTTTACTCGAAGATTGATTTGCGCTCTGGTTATCACCAGTTGCGAATTAGAGACGCTGATGTGGCAAAGACGGCCTTCAGGACTCGATATGGGCATTTTGAGTTTCTTGTCATGCCTTTTGGATTAACAAATGCCCCTGCTGTCTTTATGGACTTGATGAATCGCGTTTTCAGTGAGTATATCGATCGGTTCGTTATCGTCTTCATAGATGACATCTTGGTGTACTCGAAGAGCAAGAGAGAGCACAAGGAGCATTTGAGACTTGTATTGCAGAGATTGAGAGACTCAAGGCTCTATGCCAAATTCAGCAAGTGTGAGTTTTGGCTCGACAGGATTATCTTTTAGGGTCACGTGATTTCAGCACAAGGGATTTCTGTAGATCCGAGCAAGGTCGAAGCAGTGCTTAACTGGGAGAGACCTCGAAACATTTCAGAGATCCGTAGTTTCTTGGGGTTGGCCGGCTACTATAGGCGTTTCATTGAGAAGTTTTCTTCGATAGCCAGGCCTATGACGTTGCTGTGGAGTTTCAAAGGCAGTAAGCTTGAGTTAGTTGCTGGCCGTTGCTTGTGAAACCGGTTTAAGGTAGTTGGATCTATTAAGGTACGAATTGAGCAGCACTTTCAGCTTGAGCGTGAACATGACTAATTCGATGTTGTGGAATGTGTAATGCTGCTGCTGTTATGTGTCTACGTGATACAGTCATGAATTGATTAATTGCTGTTTTGTTTTCACGTAATATGATTTGTATGCTTTGATATTGAATGGCATACATGCATACATATTGGGCCTTTGACAGATTTGATTGATGACCCAAGCCACGTTGGAGCTGGCCAACAGATGTGTTGTGCACCAGTCCAACGCTATCATCGGAGTGGTGTTGCCAGACTTGATAGGCTACCACTGAGCTGTGAGGACCGACGGGTCCCGATAAATCACGGACCGATGATTTCCCGGTTGATGGACCGTGGTGTGGAGGCGACTTGATTTGAATTGCCTATTGTTTCCTTGGACAGCCACATGCATTTCATAGCATTGATTGTTAGTATGTTGCATGCGTAGCTGTTGATAGCTCTTCGTACTGAGGCTTGACCTCGTATTTTGTTTTCTGCTTTTGTCTTGTTGGGTCTGCGTTGCCCATTTGCAGGAAATTCAGGTAACCAAGCTGGACCGAGTGGAAGTTCAGTTGGTCGATCCCCGCGTCCATGAGTCCCAGTTTATTTATGATATGTATTGAACCGGGGGATGCCCCGTGTTATAATGTATTTGGGGATCTGTCTTTCGAATTGAATTATGTGGTTACTTGTTGTTTGAATTTGAGTAACTGATATTTTGAGTATTGAATAATTTTAATGAATGATTTGAAGTTCAGGCCCATTTCTTTCGAAAAAAATTTTTAAGCCCTGATTTTAAGCTTCCGTGATTATGCGTTTTTATTGTGTTAATCGTTAGTAATTAGCACGGGGCCTGACAGTTTCTAAAGGGCTTTGTATTGTGAAATTCAGTACCAGCATGGGCGAGTGAACCTTGTTGCAGATGCTTTGAGTAGGAAAGGCCAGCCTGCGACGCTGGCAGTGTTGAGCATTTCGATGGTTCACGAGCTGTTGGAGTGCAACAATTGCCCCTGCTAGGTAGAGCGATCAAACCGTGGCGCTTGTGTTGCTATACGGTTTAAAAGATTGGAGTTGCACCGTTACCACCAGCTATAGCTTCTGTTAAAGCGGCAAGCGCTCCGTCCTACAATTGGTATCAGAGCCAAGGTCACGGGTTCGATTCCCGATTGATTGCAAGGAGTGTAATTATTGGGAGGGGGATTGTTGGAGTGCAATAATTGCCCCTGCTAGGTAGAGCGATCGAACCGTGGTGCTTGTGTTGCTATACGGTTTAAAAGATTGGAGTTGCACCGTTACCACCAGCTATAGCTTTTGGTAAAGCGGCAAGCGCTCGGTCCTACAATTGGTATCAGAGCCAAGGTTACGGGTTCGATTCCCATTGATTGCAAGGAGTGTAATTATTGGGAGGGGGATTGTTGGAGTGCAATAATTGCCCCTGCTAGGTAGAGCGATCGAACCGTGGTGCTTGTGTTGCTATACGGTTTAAAAGATTGGAGTTGCACCGTTACCACCAGCTATAGTTTCTGGTAAAGCGGCAAGCGCTCGGTCCTACACGAGCATTTGTGGAATTCAGGATGGTTTTTTTAGCCTGGGGATGATTTCTTTGTAGTTTCTTTGTTTCAGGTTGAGCCACAGATTATTGTGGACATTAATGCAGCACAGATGACTAACCTGTACATTCATGAGTTGAATTTTAAAGCCCAATCAGGTCAACCAGATGATTTTACTGTTGCTTCTGATAGTTGTTTGATGTTTCAAGGGAGTTTGTGGTTCTGAACCTGATTGATTTTAGGGAAAATATCGTGAAAGTAGCCCATTGTGTAGTCTCCACAGCGTGCATCCGGATGAGAAAAAGATGTAGCATGCCTTGAAATCTTACTACTGGTGGGAAGGCATGAAGAGTGATATTTCCAAATTCGTGGCTCGATGCTTGAACAGCAAACAGGTCAAGGCTGAGAGGATGAGACCTGGTGGTATGCTTCAGAATTTAGAGGTGTCCAAATGAAATTGGGAGCACATTGCTATCGATTTCGTTATCCATTTTCCTCGTTCAAGCCGAGGTTTTGATATGGTTTGGGTAGTGGTGGATAGACTATGTAAGTCAGCCCACTTTATTTCTTATGATATGACGTGTTCTATGAAGAAGATGGCAATACTGTACATCGACCATGTGGTGTGATTGAATGGCATGCCAGTATCGATATTGTCCGACAGGGATCCTAGGTTTACTTCCAGATTTTGGAAGATCTTGAAGGCAGCTTTGGGGTCTAGAATGGCTATGAGTACAACATATCACCCCAGACAGATGGCCAATATGAGCGACCATACAGACTTTAGAGGATATGCTGCGAGCTGTAGTGATGGATTTCAGTGGTGGTTGGCAAGATTCTTTGTCTTTGGTAGAGTTTTCATACAACAATAACTACCAAGTGACAATCGTGATGGAACCATTTGAGGCTTTGTACGGTAGAAAGTGCAGATCGCCTATTTGTTGTGAAGAAATTGGGGAGAAACAGTTGTCTCCACCGGAGTTTGTGCATCGCATGAAATACCAGGTTGATCTAATTTGACAGAGGATGAAGACTACACTATGATCATGAACCCATTTATTAAGATAAAAGGCGTAGGCCTTTAGAGTTTTAGGTTGACGATCGATTGTTCCTGTGAGTTTCTCCTTTCAAGAGCATTATGAGATTCAGAATGAAGGGTAAGTTAGATCCTAGATTCATCGGTCCGTATGATATTATCAAACGATTTGATCTTTGGAGTACAGATTAAAGTTTCCGACTGAGTTTGATGTGTTTCATTTGTCAATGCTGAAGATATCGTATCCTTCCCATGTGTTGAGAACCGATGAAGTTGAGCTACATTGAATATCCAGAGAGGATTCTGGACATTAAAGAGAATCAATTGAGGAATAATAACATTCGTTTGGTTATGGTACAGTGGAGTAAACATGGAAAAGAATAGGCTACTTGGGAAGTGGAAGCTAAGATGAGACAAGAGTGGCCACATCTATTTGAGCACTGATTTCTTCCATGTGTTCTGTTTATTTTCTGGTCGTATTCAGTTTTGATCCATTTTTGTAGTCAGTGTTGTGATTGGTTTTTGTTTTTTGGGCTACTGCGTTCGTTTCAAGGACGAAATATGTTCTAAGGAGAGGATAATGTGAGGGCTATAATTAGCCGATGTAATTAGTGGCTTAACTGGAGAGTTAATCATGTGCACGGTGTGCAGCATGCATGTTGCATGGGTGTAGAGGCTGGAGCGTCGCCCTTGCGGCGGAGCCAAAGCTGTGATGTAGCGGCAGTTTTGTCACCAAGGGTTTTTGCCCAGGCCTGACCAAAGCATCGTAGTGAGTTTTTGGGCTGATACTTGCTATCGGGCTTTTCTGGTTGGACCAAAATAATTTTTGAAAATCTAGAGCTTTTGGTAAATTTTTTTTAAGTCCAAAATTATTTGATGCAATTAAAATAACAAAATATGCTTTTATATTTATAATATGATTTTTTTGGATAAAAGTAAATTTTATTTGATTATTTTATTTATTTCAATTAATTGGATTAATTGAATCAATAATATTGTTTGGGATGATCGAGAGTCATGCCCAATGTGTTGGATGTCTGGTAGATTTTACAATGTTTGGTTGTAATATTTTTGATATCATTTTAAAGTGGACCTTGTTTATGTCATGTTCTCACCCTTTTAAATGTATACCTATTTATCATGGATACTTAAATGTAAATATTAGACTTAGTGGGAGATAAGTTTGAAGATGGTGAAGATGATAATCAAAGTATTAAAGACCGAAAACATGTAAAACTGGAAGCTTATGTAATAGGATTGCATTTGCATATTGCATATCACCTAGCATTGGACCTAGATCCATTTTTGGCAACCACGGATCGCATAGCTCACTGTTATCAATCATCCCTGTTATATATGTGATATATATCTGTTGAGTCCGTGAATTTTAAATTTGGTTAAAAATTATTGAGACAAAATTCCAAAAATTAAAATCCCTTATTTTAAATTTGATTTAAATTTTAAATCAAGATTAAAGCTTCATGATTAAATTGAAGGAATTTAGTTTATTCTTAATTTTTAGGTCGTGTGACAAAACGTAATCTAAGAGATTTCTTCATAGACGGACTTAAAAATACTGGTTGGGATTACTGAGGGGTGTTGCTTTGTCTTGTGAAGTTGGGGCCTTAGCCCATCCAATAACCCGAAAGCACTCTTAGATAATGTTAGTTCATACCTTCTAAATAGATCATAAAACAAAATTTTACTCGATAATATCATGAAGCTAAGGTAATTTAAAAATTATTTAAAATTTCCTACCTTCAATCAACAATGGGTGTACGTCATGCTACCCGTATACATACGCCCGGCTCATATTATTGGGGGGTTCTATGTTCCGGAAAGCCGTGCACGCCATTACACTTGCGGTGAGTTGGATGGAACTTTCATGGCGTGAGATCATATTATTGGGGACGTTATGGAGATCGTTCATTACAACTCAACATTGATGGGTCGTCTTGACATGTGATAGTAATCAGCATCACATTATTGGACCTTACTGCACATGAGGTGAATACGTGGGGGTTGCACCTGTTGCAATTGGGCTCTACCTTTTGAGGATCATGGTTGGCTGGTATTATTTGGGCCCGTGATTTCTTGATTGTACTCTATGTATCCACTAAGTAAACTGACTTTCTCTATTTCATTAAAGGGTGCTGAAATTGTTGAAATAGTAGGAGAGTAGTTCATAAAACTAAATGACCTTGTTTTATGTCTTAGCATTTTTCATGAAAAGTCTATAATGATTTTTTTTTATTTCAGTATAAACTACAATCAAATATGTCTTCATTAAAAATCCATTTGCTTCTATACTGGATAGCAACAAATGAACTGGCGCTTACTACCTAGAACTCAAAAGAGGATTTAACTCAAAATCCAAACACAGACAGGTAATCAAATAAATCTCAAACTACAGATCCCCAAATACATAAAGGCACAGGACATCCTCTAGCTCAATACATAATATAAATACACTGGGACTCAACCAAACGGGGATCTACTAGCTGAAGCTCCACTCTGCCCAGCCAGATTACCTGTAGCTCCTGCAATGGCTAACACAGACCCAAGAACACAAAGGCAGGAAAAGAAATACGAGGTCAAACCTCAGTACGAAGAGCAATAAGACAACAGCAACTCATAAACATGCAGTATGTCAAAACATGAATGCATGAGGGCTATCAAAGAATCAGTCATCTAGGCCAACGAGTCAGCTAGAATATCAAGGGCGAGCCTCTATACCACGCACAACCAATCAGCCGGTCGAAATCTTCGGTCCGTGATCTTCAGGGCTGGCCACTCAATTACCCATCCCAGCTCGGTGGTATTCAGACACGACTAATCAATCGATCACCACTCTGATGATAGCGTTGGACCTTTTAGGCACGACACATCTGTCTGCCGATCACAACGTGGCTATTTTTCGGGTTCTCAATCAATCAATCAGGCTCAATATGTATGCATGAATGCCATGAAATTCAAATCTGATTTCAACATGCATAATTAACGTAAACAGAACATATAAATTCAGGTATGATCCACAACTTCTCACATAAAACATAATAATCATACAACAGATTACACAGAGCATCATTCATGCTTCAAAACACTACACGCTTATGCCAAAGCTGTAATCAGAAGCTCAATTCGTACCTCCACATTCAGATTCTACCTCAACAGATCTCACCAGGACACAGAAACTCGGCCTGCACCAATCTGCTCCTTCGCTGGTCTCGCAAACACAGCAGGAATTGCCTGGGAACTCAAATCTATTATGACATCTCATAACTTAGCTCAAATCTGAACTTCTACATATTACTATCTACGGTTGAAACCAATATCTGGTTCTAACTATCAACTCTGGTTCTAACAACTAGAACTAAGCTCAAATCAGTAAGGAACTCTTACCCAGAAGCTCAAACGAACTAAGGAATTCTAGGGTCAACTGTCGCAGAATTTCAGGAACACAGGGATTCCTTCGTGCTCCTGCTATGCGTCGAATCAGGTCACCTAACTGGTAACAATCGAAAGGTCTAGGCAAGACGAGTTCAGCGCCACCTTTCTTGCTCCAAACAACGACGGAAATCGATGGAAAATCGGAGAAATAGTGCTCGGTGAACAGTAAGGGTTTCGAGGGTATCGGGGAAGGAGATAGGAAATATCGGGTTCGAAAAATACGCTAAGTGTCGATCAGCACTTGTATATAAATCCTCGAATCCAGCTTCTGTTTTAACAACTCAGATCTCATCTTGCACTACAGCAGGAATCCTCACTTCTGAATCCAGCGCTCAGTCACTGCTGGCTCAACTGTCACGAACCAGACTTCGCTACATTCCTCTAACGCACAACCACAAATGACGTCGCGCTAACTAATCAAAACAACGTAGCAGAACTCCAACAGTTGGAACAGATCTCTCTCTCGCTAGCAACATCTGAACAGCGCTAACAACAGCAGTCAACTCAGACCTGTTGACCAACACGTGGCAGCTTCTCACATCCGCGCGCTAACGCTAACAGATTCCTCTCGCTACTCTCATACAAGTGCTCGCTAGCTACGCACTACATTTGACTAGCGTTGACATCTGAATGACGCCACTGCTGAGTACTCACATCTAAATACTCACAAACTCCCGCGCACAGACGCTACTGGCTCATCTTCTTCCAGCGATGATCCTCAAGTCTGAATTAATACTGGAATCACATCTCTTATCAAAAGACTCAATGAATCATCTCCAAATTCAACACAGATTTCTCCCGATAGCGCCTAGCTACTCAAAGATGAACAACTCTAAACCAAAATCTGAAATTCAAAAATCTATAACTCTCGATTAATCAAAATTTTAGAAACTCAGTCCTCAAATTTTCCCCACCTTAAGATATTTCGTCCTCGAAATCAAAGGCAAACACGGAGAAGGATTTCCAAAACATCAAAACTCAAAAACACAACTCCACTGTCAAAGATCAAACAGATGAGGCCATTCTTGTCTCATCTTCTCCTCTACTTCCCAAGTAGCTTCTTCTTGGCCATGCTTACTCCACTGGACCATCACCAACGGAATTACCTTATTCCTCAACTGCTTCTCATTTCTATCCAGAATCTGAACTGGATATTCAACATAACCCAAGGCAGAATCTAGCTCAACTTCGTCAGTCCTCAACACATGAGACGGATCTGGCTCGTATTTTCTCAACATTGACACATGAAAAACATCATGTATGGCTGCTAATTCATCAGGCAGCTGCAATCTATAAGCCAACTGTCCAATCCTCTCAACAATTTCAAAGGGACCAACAAATCTAGGAGCTAATTTGCCCTTATATCTGAACCTCATAACACTCTTGAAAGGAGAAATCTTAAGGAATACTCAATCACCAACTTCAAATTCCAGAGGTCGGCGTCTTCTGTGATAGCTAGTGAAGCGATCTTGTGCAGCCTTCATTCTACTTCGAATTAACGAAACCTGATCTCTCATGTGCTGCACAAATTCAGGGGTCGAAAGCTGTTTCTCACCAACTTCTTTCCGATAGATAGGAGATCTACACTTGCGACCATACAACGCTTCAAATGGAGCCATTCCGATAGTCACTTGGTAGCTGTTGTTGTAAGAAAACTCCACCAGGGATAACGAATCCTGCCAGCCACCATCGAAATCCATCACAATTGCTCAAAGCATATCTTCTAAAGTCTGAATGGTTCTCTCAGATTGGCCATCTGTCTGAGGATGATAAGCAGTGATCATTGCCAATCTCGAACCCATCGCTGCTTGAAAACTCTTCCAAAATCTATAGGTGAATCTTGGATCTCTGTTAGACACTATCGAAACAGGAACTCCATGCAATCTAACCACATGGTCGATGTACAATTTCGCCATTTTCTTCATCGAACACCTCACATCATAGGGAATGAAATGGGCTAACTTCGAAAGTCTATCAATCACCACCCAAATAGCATCGCATCCTCTACTCGATCGAGGTAAATGAGTCACAAAGTCCATGGTGACGTGCTCCCAATTCCACTGGGGCACTTCTAAACTCTGAAACAATCCTCCAGGTCTCTTTCTCTCAGCCTTGACCTGCTGGAAATTCAAACATCGAGCAACAAAACCAGAAATGTCGCTCTTCATGCCTTCCCACCAGTAGTGAGACTTCACAGCATGGTACATCTTTCTCTCGCCCGGATGCACACTGTACCGACTACAATGCGCTTCATTCAAAATAGTCTCTTTCAAATCAATCAAATTAGGAACTACTAGCCTTCCTCAAAATCTCAAACACCCATCAAGCAACAGAAAAATCATCAGACTGATCATTCTGGGCCTTAATCCTCAATTCATGGATATAAGGATCAGTCCTCTGTGCTTCTCTGATGTTTATCACAATCAGTGGTTCAACCTGAATAGAAGAAACTGTGAAATACTGATCACCCGGTAGAAATATCCAACCAGAAGTATCCAACTGCTCGTGGACTCTCGAGATACTCAAAGATGTTAACATCGCAGGCTGGGCTTTCCTACTCAAAGCATCGGCTACTAAGTTCATCCGCCCAGGCTGATACTGAATCTCACAATCAAAATCCTTGAGCAACTCCATCCAACGACGCTGTCGCATATTCAGATCTTATTGTGTGAAGATATACTTAAAACTCTTGTGGTCGGTGTACACCACAAATTCCTCACCATACAGGTAGTGACGCCAGATCTTCAAGTCAAAGACAATCGCTGCCAATTCCAAATCATGAACGGGGTACCTCGTCTCGTGGGTCTTCAACTGTCGAGACGCATACGCAATCACGTACTTGTTCTGCATCAAAACACATCCTAAACCACTCAGAGATGCATCGGAGCAAATAACAAAACCTCCAGATCCATATGGTAAAGCCAACACAGGAGCAGTAGTCAATTTCTCCTTAAGTGTCTGGAAACTCGACTCGCACTCATCTTTCCAAACAAACTTCTTATCTTTCTGAGTCAACTGTGTCATCGGCCTTGCTATTGAAGAAAACTTCTCAATGAAACGCCTGTAATAGCCGGCCAAAACCAAAAACTACGGATCTCAGAAACATTCTTAGGTCGCTCCCAGTTAAGAACTGCTTCGACCTTACTAGGATCCATAGAAATACCTTGCGCAGAAATAACATGACCCAAAAATATTACTCTATCCAGCCAAAATTCACACTTGCTGAACTTGGCATAAAACTGCGAGTCTCTCAACTTCTGCAATACCAATCTCAGGTGCTCCTTATGCTCACTGAAACTCCTCGAATACACCAAGATGTCATCTATGAAGACTATCACGAATCGATCGATACACTCACTGAAGACGTGATTCATCAAATCCATGAAAACAGCTGGGGCATTCGTCAACCCAAACGGCATCACAAGAAACTCATAATGCCCATATCTCGTCCGAAAAGCTGTCTTCGCTACATCAGCGTCTCTAATTCACAGCTGGTGATATCCAGAGCGCAAATTAATCTTCGAGTATACGGCCGATCCTTGAAACTGATCAAACAAGTCATCAATCCTCGGCAACGGATACTTATTCTTGATCGTTGCTTTGTTCAAATGTCGAAAATCTACACACATTTAGATCCATCTTTCTTCTTCACAAACAAAATCGGAGCTCCCCAAGGCAACATACTCGGTCTAATGAAGCTTTTCTCAAGAAGATCTCTCAACTGCTCCTTGAGTTCTTTCAACTCAGCTGGGGCCAACCGATATGAAGCTATAGAAATCGGGGCTGTCCCTGGCACAACTCTATGCTAAAATCAATCTCTCTTCTCGGAGGGAATCCAGGAATCTCCTCAGGAAACACGTTTGGAAACTCTCTGAAAATCGGGATATCGCTCAACTCTAAACGCGACTCTTGGGAAACATCGAGCGCATAAATCATGAATCCAGCGTTACCCAGCGATAACAGACTAAACATCTCCATGGCGGACACCAGTGGAATCTTTGAGCACGAATCAGCACCGTAGAAATCCCACTTCTCTCCCGACTCGGGGCGAAATCTCACCACACCATGAAAACAATCAACAGTAGCCTTATAGCTGGACAACACATCCATTCCCAAGATACAATCAAAATCCCTCATCTCCAGAGAGATCAAATTCGCCACTATCACATTCTAATCAAACCGAATTACACAATCCACCACAATCTCACGAGACAACAACCACACACCAGCAGGAGTGGACACAGATACAACATCACACAGTGGGGTAACTCTCAACCCACACTCATGAACAAACCATGCAGAAACAAAGGAGTGTGACGCTCTTGTATCAAATAAAACTCTCGCAGAAAATAAAAAATAGAGCATGTACCTGTGATCACGTTACTAGGCATCTCATCAGCCTGCTCCTTCGACAAAGCATTCACCTGAGCCTACTACGGTCCCGGAAACTGTGGTCTCGAAGGTCTTCCAAACCTAGACGGTTCAGGGGGTTGGAATCCAGATCGTTGGGTCGGGGCAGGAGGTTGCGGCCTCTGCGAAGAACCACCAGCCGAACCTTGCTGCGAAGGAAACGAAGACTGTCCTCTCAACAAAGGACACACTCTCAGAAAGTGTCCAGGCTGCCCACAGTTGTGGCAAGTCCCCGGAACTCCACGATACTGCAAAGACTAGTGCTTACCACCGCACTGTCCACAAGACACTCATCCTGATCCACTGCCACCAGAGCTCACAGAACCAGAGGAACTAGAATTCGACTTCTTCTTAAACTGCTTCCCACGAGGCGTGAACCTCTGACGGTTCGATTGCTGTGAAGTCTGAGGAGACTGGGAAGAATGCGTACCTTCAGGTGCAGGGAGGTAGCCTCGTCCAACTGTCATCGGAACCTGCATCGACGCATCCAAAAAACTCTCCTCAATATCAACAGCTCGATTCACAGCCTCAGCATACATCGATGGGGCACCAGCCAACACCAACTGAAACAACTCTGGACTCAATCCTTTAATTACTTGTTCCTCTTCGTTCGCTCGTGGCTATTAACATGAGTGACATAAGCCAGAATAGAAGAAAACTGTCTGGCATGCTCAGCAACCTTAAAATTCCCTTGCTTCAAGTTGTCGAACTCCCGCTCACGGTTATTGAAGTACGACTCCGGGGTATACTCCTGTCGAAACGCGGCACAGAAGCTCTCCCAAGAAACCAGAACTACGGTCTCTCTCATCACTCTGGAAGTACCCTTCCACCAGCGTTGAGCATGCTCTCTCAACTGCAAAACGGCCAATTTCAGTCTCCGCTCTGCTGTGTACTCCAAGTATCAAACAAGTCCTCCATGTGCTCCAACCAGCCTTCAGCCGAAAGACCATCCTCGGTGCCAGTGAACTTAGGGGGATTCGTTCTCTGAAACCTAGCCAAAACTAGCTCCATCTCACCTATCTGTCTCGTCACATCCTCCACCTCTGCCTGTCTCTCTCTACGATGCAAAGGTACATTCTGCTGAACATCCTCATCGCTCTCCGAGGCCCTATACTCCTCAGTGGAACGTCTAGCAGTCCTACCTCTACCTCTCCTCGGCGGCATCTAATCAAATCTCAAGGTAAGACTAACAGCAGATGCTCCATCTCACCTATCTGTCTCGTCACATCCTCCACCTCTGCCTGTCTCTCTCTACGATGCAAAGGTACATTCTGCTGAACATCCTCATCGCTCTCCGAGGCCCTATACTCCTCAGTGGAACGTCTAGCAGTCCTACCTCTACCTCTCCTCGGCGGCATCTAATCAAATCTCAAGGTAAGACTAACAGCAGATAATCATAGAAAAAGATATAAAATCAAGCAAGTCACAGAGGCAAGAAAGAAATCAACTCACAACTCTGTGCCTAGACTCGAGTGTGATCAAAGAAAAACGAGCTTATCCCAGTTTAAGCTCCGATACCACAAATGTCTGGCCCCGTGCTAATCATCAAGGATTAACAATATAATTAAGCACATAATAGCGGAAGCATAAAATAGGGCTTAAAAAATTTTTGAAATACATGGGCCAGAACTCAAAATCGTCATTCAAAATAATGCCTACTCAAAGTAGGATTTAACTCAAAATCCAAACACAGACAGGTATCAAATAAATCTCAAACTACAGATCCCCAAATACATAAAGAAACAGGACATCATCTGGCTCAATACATAATATAAATACACTGGGACACAACCAAACGGGGATCTACTAGCTGAAGCTCCACTCTGCCCAGCCAGATTACCTGTAGCTCCTGCAATGGGTAACACAGACCCAAGAACACAAAGGTAGGAAAAGAAATACGAGGTCAAACCTCAGTACGAAGAGCACTAAGACAACATCAACTCATAAACATGCAGTATGTCAAAACATGAATGCATGAGGGCTATCAAAGAATCGGTCATCTAGGCCAACGAGTCAGCTGGCAAATCAAAGGCGAGCCTCTATACCAGGCATAGCCAATCAGCCGGTGGAAATCATCGGTCCGTGATCTTCAGGGTTGGCCACTCAATTATTCATCATAGCTCGATGGTATTCAGACACGACTAATCAATCGGTCACCACTCCGATGATAGCGTTGGACCTTTCAGGCACGACACATCTGTCTGTCGATCACAACGTGGCTCTTACTCGGGTTCTCAATCAATTAATCAATCAATCAGGCTCAATATGTATGCATGAATGCCATGAAATTCAAATCTGATTTCAACATGCATAATTCACGTAAAAAGAACATATAAATTCAGGTATGATCCACAACTGTTCACAGAAAACACAATAATCATACAACAGATTCCACATAGCATCATTCGTGCTTCAAAACACTACACCCTTATGCCAAAGCTGTAATCAGAAGCTCAATTCGTACCTCCACGTTCAGATTTTACCTCAACAGATCTCACCAGGACATAGCAACTCGGCCTTCACCAATCTGCTCCTTCGCTGGTCTCGCAAACACAGCAGGAATTTCCTGGGAACTCAAATCCATTAAGACATCTCATAACTTAGCTCAAATCTGAACTTCTACTTCTTACTATCTATGGTTAAAACCAATATCTGGTTCTAACTATCAAAGTTGGTTCTAACAACTAGAACTAAGCTCAAATCAGTAAGGAACTCTTACCCAGAAGCTCAAACAAACTAAGGAATTCTAGGGTCAACTGTCGCAGAATTTCAGGAACACAGGGATTCCTTCGTGCTCCTGCTATGCGTCGAATCAGGTCACCTAATTGGTATCAATTGAAAGGACTAGGCAAGACGAGTTCAGCGCCACCGGTCTTGCTCCAAACAACGACGAAAATCGATGGCAAATCAGAGAAATAGTGCTCGGTGAACAGTAAGGGTTTCGAGGGTATCGGGGAAGGAGATAGGAAATATCGGGTTCGAAAAATACGCTAAGTGTCGATCAGCACTTGTATATAAATCCTCGAATCCAGCTTCTGTTTTAACAACTCAGATCTCATCTTGCACTACAGCAGGAATCCTCACTTCTGAATCCAGCTCTCACTCACAGCTGGCTCAGCTGTCACGAATCAGACTTCGCTACATTCCTCTAACGCACAACCGCAAACGTCGTCGCGCTAACTAATCAAAACGACGTAGCAGAACTCCAACAGCTGGAACATATCTCTCTCTCGCTAGCAACATCTGAACAGCGCTAACAACAGCAGTCAACTCAGACATGTTGACCAACACGTGGCAGCTTCTCACATCCGCGCGCTAACGCTAACAGATGCCTATCGCTACTCTCATACCAGCGCTTGCTAGCTAGGCACCACGTTGACTAGCGTTGACATCTGAATCACGCCACTGCTGAGTACTCACATCTGAATACTCACAAATTCCCGCGCAAAGACGCTGCTGGCTCATCTTCTTCCTGCGTTGATCCTCAAGTCTGAATTACTACTGGAATCACATCTCTTATAAAAAGACTCAACGAATCAGCTCCAAATTCAACACAGATTTCTCCCGATAGCGCCTAGCGACTCAAAGCTGAACAACTCTAAACCAAAATCTGAAGTTCAAAAATCCATAACTCTCGATTAATCAAAATTTTCGAATCTCAATCCTCACACTTCTCCTACCCTCCCTACTGCGTTCGTCCCGTTTGTGGTCAAATTCAACATGAACAATCTGGATGCCACCCTTGAAGAGTTGATGAATATTCTTGTAGTGTTTGAAGGACCATGAAGAGGGACAAGCCCGGCCTCCTTTTGGGCTCTTCTTCATCGAATAAGGAGCCCAAACGCAAGGGAAGAAGCATTCTGTCCCTTCGAAGGAGGAGAAGCCCAACAAAAAGCCCAATACAAGGGCTACTAAGCCGAACAAGTCTGAGGATGTAGTCCACCTTTGCCACAAGACTGGGCATGGAGGAGGAACTGTCTGGACTTACCTCGAGCAACTGGAACTGCGAAAGGTATATTCTAAATTGAATGAATATTTCTCTTAACTCAACTTCTTGGGTACTTGATATCGGATGTGGATCTCATATCTGCAATTCCTTGTAGGTAGTGACAAGAAGTCGGCGTCTTAGGATGGGTGGAACAGAGCAAGGGTTGCAGCCGTAGCAACAGGGGATGTGTATTTATTTCTACATTCTAATTTCAAATTGTTATTGAAAGAAGTTTTGTTTGTTACTGAATTAATAAAGAACATTATTTCTGTTTCTATGCTTGGTACTAATGGATATTTTGGCCTAGCGGTGGATCCGGATCACGCTCCCGGGGCACAGCGGATGTTTTAAATTTTTTTTGTCCGAGAATGCTCATACACGATTAAAATCAATAATAAACATACATAGGATGTTTAGAAATATTTACCTTTGGCGACTTCGCACCCGGCTCCTACAGTGCCGATTTAACGTGGCAATTACACTTCAATGGTTGAATCTTCGATTCTTCGCCTAATCCGGTCCACGATCGGTTTCCAAATTCCTTCATTACCTTGCACTAGAGAGCACAGCGAATTATCACAAATGGAATTTCCTCGCCAAGACGTCCGGAACAAGGTCCAACGGTAGCGGTAGTGTCGGCTGGCAGTGGCGGTGACGCCTCCGATTTGGGGATGGGAAAGTTAGTCGTTTTGTGGAGAGGAGAGCTATGATTTAATATTCAATGTGTGAATGAATGTGTCGCCTCATTGCCATATTTATAGGTAGAGAGATAGTGTTTGAGTTGAACAAAATGATGAACATTCGTTTCGACTCAAAAAGTGAACATTCATTTCGACTCCCTCAATTGTGGTCTCATCATAATCCCGATCAATGATCAGATATCACCTATGTGCTCTATTTATAAAACTGATCATTATGATGTAAAATATCGGACCACTAAATCTATATATGGTAGGTTTACTCCCACCACTCATTTTGGATGTCATACTCCCACTTTCCTTTCCACATTCTCAACTCCTTTAGTTCCATATCCATACGAGAATTGGAAAACCAGTACTTCTGTGACCCTCAATGGTTCAATGATACAGCTATCCTGGGACCACAACTCCTTGTAACTCCGAAAACACATGTTCGAACTTACCCATCGGACCATGGTAAAGCGTATAGCAACATCACCCTATGATCATCTAGGTATCACAGATAGTACCAGCAAGAACTATCGGTTATGGTTAGTGTACAGTATGGTCCTTTCATATCATATATATTGACGTAATCAACGACCATTGGTAAATCTAGAGTCGCTAGAGATTCGATAGCCATGCATATTTTTTGGAGATCAAATAGTGACATCGTCTGTGATACTAGGTAAACCCATTTACAGAGATTTTTCACACTATTATCTCCTCAGATGACATAGGATATCCATGCACCAAGTTGAACGGTGAATCTTTGAAACAAAGCATCGGCTCCTACATGCATCATGACCTCACCAAACCTTGCCACTTGATGACCCTCATGGAGTAGGTAAACGTGTCAAAGTGAGGCGACTAGCATGTAGAGTCTCAATGATGTTTTGAGTAATGTGGACTAATTTGTACAACAAAGACCTTGGACTTAATCCACTCGACCAATGATAACCACTTGGAAAGTCCGAACTAGGATAGTTCGATAGATCACCAGGTCACTATCCATCGGCATGCTCAGAACATCTCCAAGTTCCCTACCAGTGAAACGTGTTACTTTGCATCAAGATGCTTGTCAGGCCTCGTGCTCTACTCAGAGTTAAACCACGCAAACATAGCGGAAGCATACAAAAAGTGGCTTAAAATTTTTGCTTTAGGCTTGACGGTTTAAAACATATAATTTAAAATACACAATACTTAGAATATCCCAGTTTAAAAATACCCAATACAACAATACATCATTTAAACAAATACAAGTACTACAGCGGATAACACAATCCCACAAGCGCAAGGCATTTCCCGGCTTATAGTACTAGTACGTATATGCTATACGCTAACTGGGACACTCTATACACCTCCTGGGGCACCTCCAGCTGGGTAAAAACCACGACAAGCAGAGAAACCTGGGAAACCTGAAAACACATACAGGCAACAAACACCAGCCCAAGAGGGACCTCGGGGTCAAACCCAGTACGGAGAGCAGCAATAAACAGCATAAGGAAAGCAACTGATAAATATGCAAATGCTATGCAAGGGATCAAGGCTACAACCGAAATCAGGGAGCCAAAGGATCGCAACAACAGCTCAAGAGCAAGATCTGATCAAAAGAGAACAATCAGTAGTGGCCACAAGATGGTGTACTGAGCATATGGGAGCTACACACTCGTCTCCAATACATCGTACCATATGCCAACAAAAAACTCCACCTGCTGTTGCTCACTCATGAGATATGGGAGCTACCAACTCCGCTCATAGCAGCTAACCATCCCAGCAGGGAGAATGAGGTACGGGAGTTACTCGCTCAACCTCCAAGGTATACGGGAACTACCCGCTCGTCCTTGAACATAGCATCCTGGTACTCTCAATTCAACAGAACAGGCACAGCTAGCAAAACAGAGTTCAATAGGATAATGCGTGTATGCAAATGCAACAACTGATATCAATACAATGCACAAACGATAACAGCACAGAGCACACATACAGCCAAGCATATAATCCATGCTCAATCCTAAGCTGTAAACAAGCTCACATCCGTACCTCAAATCTTTGGGCAACAATTACTACAAGCAGGTTTCCACAATGACGCAGATCCACCACCTGCTCAACGGCAACACAAGCAACTACTCAAGACCGAGGCACAAAAAAGCAACAGCTGGGAGCTACAACTCAACCAGCTCTATCCTACCACATCTAACACCACAGAAAGCTCTAACAAGCTTAAAGGCAGGAACTGAACATACCCCAAAAAGCTAGGAGCGAAAACCGACGCTTATGCTACTAGACTACACAAGGGAGATGTCTTCGCACAACCTCACCAGCTTCAAGCAAACGTTCGAAAACAATATCCAAACGAAGAGTCTAAGCAAGAGGAGTCCAACGCTACCACTCTCGCCCTCGACGGAGCTGTCTACCGTCGGCAATCGAAGAAGATAAGGTTCGGTGAACAGTAGCTAGGGTATCACGACAGAATTTGGCAATCGGGAAAATATTCTAAGTATGGAAACTAGATACTCAATTCGAAGACCAAGCCCTCTAATATAAGCCAAAGCTTCTCACAGCTGAAGAAACAGTATCCACCACACTTAATCTATCACAACTGATATTTCCGTTCGCAAACAGATCTTGCAACAGATCACTCTCGAAGCTAAAACAACCATCGCTACTAACTCAAAAGACGTCACAGAGAACTACTGTCGCAACTGGACACGTCACCCGCTACTCACTGTTGAACACTAACCAACATCTGTTAGCAACGCTAAAACAGATCTCTCACACAGCTAACGCTAACGAAACTCAAAGCTGAGTCTTCTTCGCTAATCCAAAACGCTGTCGTTCCAACTAATCCAAACGACGACGTAGAACTACTCACTGCTGAAACACGCTAGCGCGTTCTCTACTGCTCAACGACAACAGATCTTGCTACGACTGCTGAATACAACCGCTACTGCTGACGTCACCACTGCTGAGCGCCAACATTCAGCAAAGATTCACGCTAACTGCTAAACAGATTCCGCGCCAATTCTAACTCTGCAGAACTGTTCTAAGGGCTAAAAAAAAACCCGATAGCTTCTTCAAGCTCATCAACGCAAAGCTGATCTCAATAAAAACCGATTAATTAACTCAATTAATCTTATCAGCTTTCGGTTCTCACATCTCTCCCCCACTAAAACAGGATTTCGTCCTCGAAATCAATCAACTCCAAAACAAGAGTTCAAGATAACTGGGGAAAGAAACACAAGCAACCAACTACTGGAACAAGAGCGACATCTACTCAAACTGATGCGGCCACTTACGCTGCATCTTCTCTTCCAGTTCCCAAGTATCTTCTTCTCTGTCGTGCTTGCTCCACTGAACCATCACCAAGGGAATGGTTTTGTTCCTCAGATGTTTCTCTTTTCTATCCAAGATCTGCAAGGGATACTCAACATAGCTCAAAGTCCGATCTAACTCCACCTCGTCAGTTGTCAACACATGCGAGGGATCTGGCTCATATTTTCTCAACATCGAAACATGAAACACATCATGTAAGGAGGACAAATCTGGTGGCAACAACAGCCGATAAGCCAAAGGACCAATCCTCTCTAAGATCTCATAAGGACCAACATAACGAGGAGCTAACTTTCCCTTGAGACCAAATCTCATAACACTGCGGAAAGGAGAAAACTTAAAAACTAGATCACTCAAATTCTAAAGTCCTACGCCTCTTATTCGCATAACTGGCTTGACGATCTTGAGCAGCTTTAATTCTCTAGAGAATCAAGTCCACCTGATCTCTCATCTGCTGCACAAACTCTGGGGAAGACAGCTATATCCTCTAATATCTGGATAGTTCTCTCCGATTAGCCATCTGTTTGGGGATGATACGCTGTACTCATAGCCAATATAGTTCCCAAAGCTGTTTGCAAACTATTCCAAAACCTGGAAGTAAATCGAGGATCACGATCTGAAACAATCGAAACTGGCACACCATGCAAACGCATCACAAAATCTATGTACAGTTTCGCTATCTTCTTCAAAGAATAGCTCATGTTGTAGGAAATGAAATGAGCAGACTTCGACAATCTGTCTACTACCACCCACACAGCATCACAACCTCTGCTGGAACGGGGCAAATGCGTGACAAAATCCATAGCTATGTACTCCCCAATTCCATTGGGGCACCTCTAAGCTATGCAACAAACCACCAGGTCTCATCCTCTCTGCCTTTACTTGCTGACAATTTAAACATCGGGCTACAAAATTTGCAACATCACTCTTCAAACCTGCCCACCAGTAATGCTGCTTCATGGAATGATACATCTTCCTTGCACCAGGATGGACACTGTGATGGTCCCAGAAATAGGATCACTAAGCAAATAGGAGTTCAGAAGGGGGGGTTGAATGAACTCCTTCAATTTTTCTATTTCAAAGCTCTTTTAAAATGTTTGAATCTTAGTTTTAAGCAAACTTCTCAGCCAACAATATATGTGCGGAAAAAGGCCGATTGGTTTGTGAACAGTGAATAATATGCAACACTAAATAAATGCGTAAATAAAAGATTGAGTCAAGAGTTTGTTTCTGAAAGTTCGGATATCAATATCCTACGTCTCCCCTTCTTCCTCCTCGGAATGTAGCACTAGAAGACTTTGATGAGAGTAGCCTTTCTACAAACACCCGATCCCGTAACCCGCAGCTACGAGAACTCCTAGCACTGTACAACACTTCACGCAGACTTCGCTGCTGGTTTTTACAATGCTTGAAAGTTTTTCAAACTTCTTTACACAGACAGTTCGTTACAGACTCTATCAAATATCACAATGAAAACACGTATTTAGAGACTGTAAATATCTTCTGGTTTCAACAATGAAAACAAGATGACCAGAAGATTGACTCGAAGGTATTTCAATGAAGATCAAACGATATGTTCTTCGAGTCTTTGAGCTTTGAATGCTTTTTAACGATGTGTAAGCTCTGTATTGATTTTGGCAGCGTGACAGCAATAGATAGATAGCGAAGTGTATTTTCTTCAACACTGCTGCTGATAT
>KQ986769.1:22376-81270 GCA_001598015.1 Dorcoceras hygrometricum
TCAGACATCAACTCCCTACCGACTTGTGAATCCTGTCTGAAAGGAAAAATGACCAAGCAACCCTTCAAGGGCAAGGGTGAACGTGCCCAAGTCCTGTTGGATTTGATCCATACTGATGTGTGCGGCCCGTTTAGTATTGGTACTAAATACGGTCACACATACTTCATCACCTTTACCGATGATTACTCTAGGTACGGGTACTTGTACTTGATGAAGTACAAGTCTGAATCCTTTGAAAGGTTCAAGGAGTTCAAGGCTGAAGTAGAAAAGCAGTTAGGAAAAAGTATTAAGGCACTTCGATCTGATCGAGGTGCTGAATACTTGAGTACTGAGTTTCAAGACTATCTGAAGGATAATGGGATTCTCTCACAGTGGACCCCTCCGGCCACACCACAGCTCAATGGTATAGCGGAGCGTCGTAATCGGACCTTGTTGGACATGATTCGATCTATGATGAGCTTCACTGAGCTTTCGACCTCGTTTTGGGGCTATGCGCTCGAAACAGCGGTCTTGTTGTTGAACAATGTCCACACCAAGGCAGTGGATAAGACTCCGTATGAGATATGGATGGGCAAACCACCCAAGTACTCATTTATGAGGATTTGGGGATGTCCTGCTTACGTGAAGCAGACAGTGGGAGATAAGCTGGATACGAGATCCATCTTATGCTACTTCATTGGGTATCCAAAGAATTCCATTGGATACTATTTCTACTATCCCAGCGAGCAAAAGTGTTTGTCTCTAGGAATGCCACCTTTATGGAAAGGGAATTTCTACTTGATAGAAAGGGGTAAGATAGTAGAACTCGAAGAGGTTCGAGAACCGAATTGAAGTACCATGTGATCTCCCGCACCTACAGAGCCTGTACAAGATATAGTCGCACCTAGGAGATCCGAAAGGATTCCTAGAGCTCCAGAGAGATATGGTTTTCTCCTTGAAGAAGAAAAAAAACGTCATTGAGACTCTACATGATAGGCGTCTCACTTTGACCCATTTTCCGACTCACTTGGGGTCATAAGGCGTCGGGATTGGGTGAGACCCCGATGCATGTAGGAGTCGATGCATCGTTGTCAAGGATTCACCGCTCGCAGACATGCGTGGATATCCTATGCTATCTGAGGGGATAATAGTGTATAAATCTCTGGCCAGAGTACTAGAAGTGTTTTAGGTAAATGTGTTTACCTAGTTACACTCGCGATGTCACTATTCGATCTCCAAGATGTATGCATAGCCATAGGATCTATAGCGACTCTCGATTTACCAATGGTCGTTGATCTGATCGGGATATATGGATTGAAAGGACCGTACTGTACGCTAACCATGACCGACTGGTTCTTGCAGGCACTATCAGTGATACCTAGGGGATCATGGGGCGATGTTGCTAGAAGCTTTACCATGATCCGTTGGGCAGGTCCGGAATTGTGATTCCGGAGCCACAATGGTTGTGGGCCCACGGCTAGCTGTATCCCTGAACCATTGAGGGTCACACAAGTACTAGATTCGAGATTCCCGCACGGATACTCAGGTCAATGTGTTGAGCACGAGAAGAGGACTTCGGGAAGTGCGACTTCCTAAAAGTCAACAGGGGTCAAACCGGGGTTTCCCGCTGTTGAGGCGCAAAACGGTCATTTTGCACTGGGGTTCTGAAAAATGGTTTTTCAGATCATAATATTCAATTTTGGAAACTGAGTTGATCCGTCCGATCTGATCGGCGATCGGAGTTACGGTGAAGTCTCGGTGGTGGAGATGAACTGAATGTTCATCGTTGGACCCGGGCCCGTTGGGCCGGTCCAAGTCCAACACCTAAGCTTATTTATTTAAGCCTAACCCTAGACTAAACCTAACACTTGACACAACTCCCAAAACCCTAAGTTGCACCGCCCCTCCTCTCTCCCACAAGCCGCCGCCGCCGCCCGCCGTGCGCCGCCGCCGCCCGTCGTCGCAGGAAATTCGTTTCCGGCCAACTCGACGAGGAGAATCCGTTCGTGCAGAATTCGTCAGTGCTTCTAGTGCAGGCTGACGAAGGAGTCTCGGTTCTGGTCGTGGACCGGATTGGCGATATCTACCGCAGTCTACTGAGAAGCGCCGACGTTATTGTAACTACGGTTGGAGCCAGGCACAAGTGCCAGCAAGGTAGTCGATAACTGTTATCAATTTGTCGTATTGATCGTCTCCCGGCTTTTATTCTATGTTCTTCCGCTGCCTCGCCGGGGGGATAGTTATGTCATACTTGGGTATTCGATATTAATTCAGCCGTTGTGTTCTTATTTCAGAAGTATATTGATTCAGCAGTTGGATATTCACTTCAGTAGTCAACATATTTCAGCAGTTGGATATTCGCGTCAGAAGCAAGAATTTTAGCAGTTGGGTATATATTTCAGTAGTAAGTATTTTCAGCAGTTGGCTACAGCGCTTTTGATTCAGTCATAATTATTTTTGAACATTCAGTCGTTGGTTGTTATGATCAGCAGTTGAATTCTACTTCAGTAGTGAGCATATTCAGACGTGAGGTATTTCATTAAGAAGGATATTCAGCTGATGGGGATTTATGTTAATAGTAAACACTTTCAGACGTTGACTACAGTTAAATGGATATCAGACGCAACCATTCAGACGTTAGCATGTTTTTTAATGAATAGCAAAACTACGTCATTTGTATTAGTTGATACGACAGCATTTGGCTTAGTGCTAAATTCAGAAGTTGGTTTATGATTCTATCAGCTATGAACTATTCATCATCTTCAAGGAAGGAAAAGCTGAATCAACAATTAGAGACTGCAGGCGCAAACGATAAATCGATTCAAACAAGATCATATATTAAAAATGGAAAGAATCAATGGTAAGGATTGAATCGTACTATTGCCTGGAATTAAGGAGACAACGTTGGTACTATTTTGGGTAAATAGTACACAGTATACAGAGAACGTTTTACGGTGATTGCACAAATATGGAACACGACAATTTGGCTCTGACAATGTGAAAATTACCATTTGGTGGAGCAGAATATACGGTCATATGTTTAACAGGTTTTCAAAAGGGATTTTGTTTCCTTAGCCAAATTAAATGACCGTTGGAGGACGAAGACTATATATAGAGCTGGATTTTGAACTGAAAAACTCTTGAAGCTCTCAGTCATTCACAATCTTAATTCTCTGTCATCTTCACAATTCATCGTCTCCATCATTCTCGAGCTTCCTCTCTACAGAAGCTATCATTCAAAATCTCACAAACTTGAAGAACACTTACACGAAGATTACAGAGTTTTAATCTTCAAGTCATCTTCTGGTTCACCTTGGTTGAATCGAGTTTCTATCTTTAGAAACCAGAAGATTTACGGACTTCAATAGTTGTGTACCTCAATGTTAAAATCCATTTGAGTCTGTAACAAACGAGCCCCTTAAGCCATTTGAAAAATTTTATTCACTTGTATTCAGCAGCTGCGACTGCTTTGTGATTGGTGTTGCTAGGAGTTCACCTTGAGCGAGGCTCGGTGATTGGGTGTTTTCAGAAGGCCTGTAACCATCAAATCTTCTAGTGGAATCTTCCTGAAAAGGAAGAAGGGGAGACGTAGGATATTGATATCTGAACTTCCGTAAACAAACTCTCAACCCTTACTCTTTTACATTATAGCATTTACTTATTGATTTAACTGTTCACAAATTATTTGAATTCTTTCCACAGTTTTTGTTAGTCGAGAAATTTGATTTTAAACTGAGATATCTTAAATCTGGTAACTCGGATTTAAGTTAGGCGGGTGCTTGTAAAACTGTTTAAAAGGTTTAGAAAATTTGAAAATACCAAGAGTTCATTCAACCCCCCCTTCTGAACTCTTGCAACTGTTTTTTGAACCACATTGATCCTATCAATTGGTATCAGAGCCTGCGCGTCTCAGCATTGAACAGTTGCTGTTTGTGTTTTATCATCTATAAAAATGTCGACTTCTCACAACAAGATTCTTATGTTTTCCAAGGAGGATTATGACGATTGGAATATTCACATGAAAGCGCATCTGGCTGCTCAAGATGACGACATGTGGTCTGTTATTACAGAAGGGCCATTGAAGATAATGAAGCCAAACCTAGCTTTTGCAATATCAGGTGGCGAGCCTAAGTTTTTGGAAAAGACCAGACATGAATACACTAATGAGGACAAGAAGAAGGCGAATCTGGATAATGTGTCCAGGGATATTCTTTACAAGACGATGGACAAAAACATGTTCAGTAAGATCAAGACCTAAGCCACTGCCAAAGAAATATGGGAGAAGCTGACCCAAATATGTGATGGAAATGATGAAACAAAGGAGAACAAGATGACTGTCCCTCAGCAGAAGTACGAGTCGATAAAGATGAAGGATGGAGAGACCATGACAGAGTTTGATGAAAGATTCAGTGTTGTTGTTATTGAGTTGACGAGTCTTGGCAAAGAATATAGCAACAGAGAGATAGAGTTGAAGGTGATGAGAGCTTTGCCCAAGGAATGGGACGTGAAGACAATGGCGATACGTGAATCAAAAGATCTGAACAAGCTGGAGCTTCACGACTTGTTTGCAAACCTAAAGCTTATGAGTTCGAATTGGAGACAAGAGCGGAAGCTGCTGCATCAACATCCCAACCGACGAAAGCATTAGCAGCTACAACTACTGAACAGTGCTCTCCAAGCACTAGCAAGACAGCTGATCAACTCAGCTATGATGTCATGTCCCTCTTCGTTAAGAAGTTTGGAAAATATTTGAGAAGATCCTACAACCCTTCTACTCCTTATAATAATTTTCATAAATCTGAAAAAGTTAATACTGATTTGAATTGTTATAACTATGGTCGTCCATGGCACTTTGCAGCCGATTGCAATAGGCCAAAGAAGGAGGACAGATCCAGGGATGACAAGAGAACTGATGATATATACAGGAGTGATGACAAGAAAGATGATCGATACAAACGAGATGGCAAGACAGATGATAGAACTGTCGACAGATCCAAGGATAGATCCAAAGACAGACGGATGAGGACACAAGGTGATAAAAGACCCAGTCGCAAGACTGATCTCAAAGTTCTGATGGCTGAGGAAAGCACTAAAAGCTGGGCAGATACTGATTCAGACTCTTCATCAAGTAGTTCCTCATCCAGCGATAGTGAACAGGAGGAGGTTCACTGTCTCATGGCTGATCAAACATCTGATGACGAGGTATTAAACTTCTCTAACATTGAATTTACACGAGAAGACCTTGTCAGTGCACTTAATGATATGGTCAAAGAGTACAGGAAGCTTTCTCACTCATTTGAGGAAATCAAAGCTGAAAACGAAAATCTGAAAAATAGTTCAATTGAATCAAGCACTGACACGCTTGAGGACATTGACAGTTTGAAGATTGAGTTGAGTAAGCTGATGATGGAAAATGAATTGTTGTGAAATGAGTGTAGTGAGCTCAAAGCAGAAATTTAAAAATCAAATTTGACAATGAGCTCCTGGGCAAAGTCTTCTGCTTCTCTAGATAAGCTATTTGGAATTCAGAAGCCAGCGAGTGATATAACTGGCTTGGGTTTCAATGATAGTGAAAACAGCTCTGGAGAAACAAGTCTAAATCACGGCTGGTATATGACAAGTTCAACAAAATGAGCTTTGTCAAAGCTAATGTGAAACATGATCCATATGAGTCGATGACATATAATGACCAGACCTCTCAGAAGTTGAACCATAAAGTAAAAGCTGGTATCGACTTTCAAAAACCTGAGAACTCCAAGCCAAGCTGGTTAAAGAACAAACTGGACAAAGACAAAGCAAAGACGATCGAAAGTCGTTTGTTCCTAACCATCCATGGAGTAGTTCAACAAAGGTAAAATCTGGTTGGAAAAGGGTTCAGCCTAAGAGAGATCTAAATTATCAAAATATGAAATCAAAACTCAACAGATCTCACAACTATGCACAGACCCTCACGGACTCTAGTACTGGAAAAACTGTCAAGGTAATTCAAGTATGGGTCTCAAAAGGGGTAATCTGATCTGGACCCAAGTAAAATTGGGTACCAAAAGCTGTGTGTATGATTGCAGGACAACATGTACGAACCAGCTGATGTATCAAATTTGTGGTACCTGGACAACCGCTGTGCACGACATATGACAGGGAATCAAAAGCTGCTATCAGATGTTGTCCCGCACAAAGGAGCGAAGATAGTCTTTGGTGTTAACGCATACGGTAATACTGTGGGTAAGGGTAAGCTTATCCACGGTAACATTTCTATCTCAGATGTCTTAGTTGTTGATAATTTACGTTACAATTTGATTAGCATTAGTCAACTGTGTGACAAAGTTACATAGTTAAGTTTCAACAACACACATGCACAGTTCAGAGTCCAAATGGTCTGACTGTATTGGTAGGTAAACGTTCGGGGAATACCTACATAATCGATTGGTCAGAGCGGCTGGGATCAGAACAATTGTGCCTTGCAGCTGGCTCTTCCAAGAGCTGGTTGTGGCATCAAAGAATGAATCATCTAAACTTCAAAACACTTTCCAATTTGAGTCATCATGATATGGTTTCTGGTATGCCAAAAATCAATTTTTTAAGGACAAGGTTTGTGCCGCTTGTCAGCTGGGAAAACAATTAAATCAACTTTAAAAAAGAAAGGCGGTAAACATTCTTCCGGTAGCTTAGAGCTTTTACATATTGTTTTTTTTTGTCCTATACCCGTAACTAGCTTAGGGGGAATGAATTACACCCTAGTTGTTGTTGATGATTTTACAAAATATACGTGGATGTTGTTTTTAAAAGCAAAATCTGAAATCGCCGACCAGCTGATACGCCTTTTAAAACGTTTACAAAATGACAAATCTTGTTCAGTCAATCGGATAAGAAGTGACCGTGGTACTGAATTTTTAAATCATAAATGGACTTCTTATCTAGAAGACTTAGGGATAAAGCATGAGTTTTCAGCAGCTAGAACTCCTCAGCAGAACGGGCTTGCTGAGAGGAGAAATCGTACTTTAAAAGAAGCTGCTAGGTCTATGATTGCTTATTCCGGTGTTTCATTAAATCAACTTTAAAAAAGAAAGGCGGTAAACATTCTTCCGGTAGCTTAGAGCTTTTACATATTGTTTTTTTTTGTCCTATACCCGTAACTAGCTTAGGGGGAATGAATTACACCCTAGTTGTTGTTGATGATTTTACAAAATATACGTGGATGTTGTTTTTAAAAGCAAAATCTGAAATCGCCGACCAGCTGATACGCCTTTTAAAACGTTTACAAAATGACAAATCTTGTTCAGTCAATCGGATAAGAAGTGACCGTGGTACTGAATTTTTAAATCATAAATGGACTTCTTATCTAGAAGACTTAGGGATAAAGCATGAGTTTTCAGCAGCTAGAACTCCTCAGCAGAACGGGCTTGCTGAGAGGAGAAATCGTACTTTAAAAGAAGCTGCTAGGTCTATGATTGCTTATTCCGGTGTTTCGCAAAAATTTTGGGCAGAAGTAGTTAACACAGCGTGTTACACTCAAAACAGATCTACGATTAATAGGATGCACGATAAAACCCCATATGAGATCTGGAATGGCAAGAAACCTGATATATCTTATTTTAGGGTGTTTGGGTGCAGATGTTTTATTCATAATAATTCAAAAATCACCTAACAGCCTTTGAACCAAAATCTGATGTAGGTATCTTCCTAGGTTATTCAGCTGTTAGCAAATCATATCGGGTTTTCAACAACCGAAATCTGACAGTTGAGGAATCCGCTCATGTGGTTTTCGATGAAACAAGCTTCAGATCCAACTCAGCTGCAAGCTTACATGATTTGTGTTCATGTCTGGAGTCAACAAGCCTTGATGAATCAGATGATGACGTGCCACAAAGATATTCAGCTGAGACACAACAGACGCTGGACACACCGCACAACAAAATTTCTCAACAAGATCTGACAGGTAATCCAGTAGTCATCGATTTAACTAACGATGGCTCTATACAGGAACAGATATTCCCAAGTGTGCCAGCTGCTGAAGGTGAAGCGACCTATGATCAACCAGACGTCGCTCAATCAGATGTTGTTCAACCAGACGTTTCTCGATCAGATGTTGCGCAAGTAGGTTCCACTATTCATAACCAACGTCTGGACAACCAGTCGCAAGCGATCATCAATTGGTATCCAGACCAACTGTTTCAAGATCTGATCCAAGCTCAAATATGGAACAACAATCACAACAGCTGGAACCTGACGCACAAGCCAATAACGAAGAATATCAATTTGCGTCAGCTGATCCAATTGTTATCCAGCCAGCGACACAGGGGGAACAAGGAGCAAATCCAGTTGGATCTGAACTCCGGTGGAATAAAAATAATCCACCTGAGCAGGTCATAGGTAACATTTATTCTTCTATTCGCACACGAGGACAGCTATCTCATGATCATTTTGATTCCGCATTTCTTTCGCATATAGAACCTAAAATGATAGATGAAGCCTTAGCTGACCCCAGCTGGATAGATGCAATGCAAGAAGAATTAAATCAATTTAAGCGTAACAATGTATGGAAACTTGTACCTAGACCCTCTATTCATTCAGTCATAGGAACTCGTTGGGTCTTTAGGAACAAACTGAATGAAGATGGCGTAGTTACTAGAAACAAAACTAGGTTGGTAGCGCAAGGCTTTAGGCAGATGGAAGGTATAGATTTTGATGAGACCTTCGCACCAGTAGCTAGATTAGAAGCCATCCACATGTTTCTTGCATATGCTGCATTTAAAGACTTCAAAGTCTTTCAGATGGATGTTAAGAGTGCATTTCTTAATGGTGTCTTAACAGTGGAAGTGTATGTTGCACAACCTCTTGGCTTCATAAATCATACACATCCAGATTATGTTTATAATATGGATAAAGCTCTATATGGTTTGAAGCAAGCACCCAGAGCTTGGTTTGATACACTGTCTAAATTCCTTATTGAGCATGACTTCACCATAGGCACAGTATATAAGACATTGTTTAAATTTTTTAAAGCTGATGATGTATTATTAGTTCAAATATACGTTGATGACATAATTTTTGGGTCAACTAACCCCAAATTGTGTCAGAAGTTCTCGAAGCTTATGCAGGACAAGTTTGAGATGAGTATGATGGGGGGCTGACGTTCTTTCTGGGCTTAAAAGTACGACAGCTGGAGAATGGAATCTTCATTAACCAGGCTAAATACACGAAGAACTGCTGAAAAAGTTTGGCAGGGACAACTGTTCAGCAGCTGCTACCCCAATGAGCTCTTCAATTAAGATGGATAAAGATGAAGCTGGAACTACCATTGAGGTATCACTTTATCGTGGTATTATAGGCTCTTTGCTATACTTAACTGCTAGCAGACCAGACATCATGTTTGCTGTCTGTATGTGTGCTAGATTTCAAGCAGAGCCAAAGCAATCACATTACATAGCGGTGAAGAGAAATTTAAAATATTTAAATGGTACTTCCAACGTGGGTATTTAGTATCCCAAAGACTCAGGCTTTCAACTAATCGGTTATAGTGATACAGACTACGCAGGATGTAGGATTGATCGTAGGAGCACAAGTGGAACTTGTCAATTTTTGGGAGATCATTTGATTTTTTGGTTTAGTAAGAAGCAAACGTCGATCGCAACATCAACAGCTGAAGAAGATTACCTCGCAGCTAGCAGCTGCTGTGCTCAAATTCTTTGGATACAACATCAGCTGAAGGACTATCGCATCGATGCTTCTGAAGAGCCTATTCTCTGTGACAAAACGAGTGCGATCGCGATCATCCAAAATCAAGTACTGCATTCGAGGACAAAGCATATAGACATCAGGCATCATTTTATAAGGGACCATGTGCTAAAGAAGGACGTCCGGTTGGAGTACGTGTCGACTGAGCAGCAAGTTGCTGACATCTTCACTAAACCTCTACCAGACGCTAAGTTTTCTTATTTTAGAAACATATTTGGTCTTCTTGAATTGACTTGATTTGTCTGTGCACTAACAATTTTTGCACGTTGTCAGCCGTTGCTTAAATCAGCTGTAAGTCTTTTGTTCAGGGGGAACGCATAGACTTTCAGTTGAGGCAAGCATATTGTGTTGGAGGATATCAGTCGTAGGGGGAACCAGGATCTGATTTGTTAAGTGCGACGTAAGCTGAATATGTGAAGTCTGGATATACTTAGACGTAACATATATACAGCTGATGCTTATTTATGATCAGCTCCTGCTTTACTCTCAGCGATACATTAAAATCAGCAGTGATGTTATTACAATCGCTGCACAAGCTGTGACATATTAAATTTTGGCGCACGTCTCTTTAACTTTTTACATTGTACGATTAAAATATTTTCAAAAACTTTTTACACTGTACGAGTAATATATTTTGAAAATCTTTTCAAAATCATTTTAAAATACTTTCTTTATTTCGTAATTTTTGATAAAATCTTTTTAACATCATTTCAAAATATTGTACGCGCCGTTGGATGATTGACATGTGGTTGTCATCATTCCAATCGTCACATCTACATCGTTTCTATCTCTATCATTTACTATTATCTAAATATATTACATCATTTACTGTTTACCTCTTCACTTACCTTGCATACTTTCTCTCTGGTTTTATTGTGCGCATATTCTCTTGTGTATTTTCGTGCGATTATTTTCAGGCAATCTTTCACTCTTTCAACGACGATAATGGCATCTTCCTTGATTAGCAACAGTCTCCACATCTCATTCGACTCAGTCCTTGGTATGGACGATGTTGGACTGGTAGCAGTATTTGAATCTTTTGTAGCGACTGGGTTGAGGGATTTCTGGGTTTCCCTTCCGTTTATTACGAAGATGCATTAACGGAGTTCTTTGAGAACGGTTTTGTTAGGGATGGAATGATTGTGAGCACCATACAGGGGATAATCAGTCGAGATTTCTGAGGAAGTTTTTGCTGCAGCGTTTGAGCTACCGATGGAGGGTTTGACGGGCTTGTCTGAAGTCCCGAAGGATTTGGTGTTTGGTGCGTGAAGCATATTCTCTGAGTCTAAGGAGCAGGTGAGCACCTCTTTCAAAAAGAGGGATATGAAGATCGAGTTTAGGCTTCTTGGAGACATACTGGTGAAGACTATTTATGTCAAAGCAGGGTCTTTCGATGCGGTCACTCACGAATGGTTCTTGTTAATGACTGCCATCACTTGTGGCGTGAAGATCAACTGGAGCAGTTTGGTGTTCGAAATTCTCAAGAATATGGTTACTCCAAGTTCAAGGCAAGTGAAGGGTTATGCAATTCAAATCTGCGTTTTATTGAAAAATGTACCGGACTTGGAGCTGAATGAATCCAGAGCATTTCCTTCATCCAGGATCCTAACTGAGAAAACGGTTCATCGATATGTTGTTATCAATGAAAAAGTTGTCACTCACGAATGGTTCTTGTTAATGACTGCCATCACTTGTGGCGTGAAGATCAACTGGAGCAGTTTGGTGTTCGAAATTCTCAAGAATATGGTTACTCCAAGTTCAAGGCAAGTGAAGGGTTATGCAATTCAAATCTGCGTTTTATTGAAAAATGTACCGGACTTGGAGCTGAATGAATCCAGAGCATTTCCTTCATCCAGGATCCTAACTGAGAAAACGGTTCATCGATATGTTGTTATCAATGAAAAAGTTGGTGGAGAGAAAGTGGCCGACGCCCCAAGGGTGAATAAAACACCCGTGAAAAAGGCTGCGTCCAAAAAGAGACCAGCTACAGATGCTGCTGCTAAACCAGTGGTGAAAAAGAAGCGGACTACAAAGAGTAAAACTGGTTCTTCTAAAGAAACTCTGGAAATTCTGCCTGTTGAGGCTTTTCCTCTTCAAATGATTGTGCCAATTCCATTTGTACCAACTGAGCAACCCCTAGTGCCAAAACGAAAAACTCAGAAGAGGAAGAGGAGGTTGGTACTAGGCTCCGATGATGAAATTGTTGATAGTGAGCCAGTTGTTGGCGGTAGTATTGTTGAAGAAGCAGTTGTAGAGGTTGTTGTTGTTACTGCTAAGAAGGATGTTGAGACAGTTGTTGAAAGTGTTGATGAACCGGTCTCTTTGCCAGCAGTAGCAGATATTCTTAACGAGGGTATATCCACTGCTGATGACGTGGATATTATCATTCAACAGGTCATTGCAGATACCGATCAGTTGGATACTGGTGAGGGAGAACAAGTTGATGAACCAGATGTCAGTAGGGCAACTGTTGAGGATCAAGCAGTGGGTAAAGCAGAAGAAGTTGAATGTTGGTTTGATCTTCCTTATGAAGTGCTGTTTGCTCGAGACACTAAGCAAATGGTCACAACAGCTAGTGATACTGACGAGGAGTATATTGCTGATCAGGTTTTTGGAACAGGTGTTGAGGGAATGGAGACAGAGGATGTTGAACAATCAGCAGATGAGGCAATGTCGCTGGAGGATATTTTGATGACGATTCCAGTAGATTGCCCATTTCCGTCTGCCGGTATGGAGATAACAAAGATTACTTTAGGCGAGACTATCTCAATCCCTGGAGTCAATGAAGGGGACTGGTACAAGGTCAGTCTTCCCAAGATTTCAGCGACTGACAAGGGAAAGGCACCCCTTATGGAAAGGAACCCAGTTAAGGGTAATCCCATCACGGAGCAATTTTCATTGATTGTTGCAGATATTAATCTGCTGGTACAGCTGCGGGAATAGATTATAGATGATGTTGAAAAGTTCTTTAGTTCTTTCAGTCTAAAGAGGTTAGCGACCTTGATGATAGATGAGTCGTATTTTGATAAGGAGGCACTCATTTTGTCGCGGGCTGAAACAGACTCCACGAGAGTTGCTCTCAACAAGAGGACGTACATTTTGACTAAGTACAGAGAATTATTAATCAGAAAATTTTTGGAGGGGAGGAAAATCAATTTTACCCCAGGTGAAGGTTCTTCTGCTACAGATCTCAAAGTACTGTAGATGCTTTATGATCTTCATATGTTTGTGGTAGAAGAACTGAAGGAACAAAAAATGGCACACGGTCTTAAATGGGAGAAGACGTGTTGCTCTAAAATTTTGAAGGTCGCCCACGAGATCGAGGTGCTATAATTGCCAGAACCAACACCACCACTCGATCTACATGCTGGATTAGAACAATGATTCATGTTGATGGTGTTTGGGTCATTGAACCATATGCTGAGCACTGGGTGACGATACCTCGGGAAGTTGTGAATAATGAGTTTTCACGTCAACGATCTTATGATGACACTCTCCCTCCTATGAGTGAATTTTTCAAGTTGATGAAGAAGAGATGGGGAGATGTTTGTATAGAAGTTGCACAATTTTCTGTCTCTGGTAAACTTCTGCCAGTAGGCTCTATTAATTTTTGCCGCACTCTAGCAGTTGTTGAGCCAGTTTCCGTTTTTGTTCCTCGACAGTCAATGGTTCTATTAATTTCGATATAGTTTGTTCAATGGTTTGCGTACTGATGATATTCGCAATTTTGTTTCTACCATTGCTTTGGACAGAACAATTTTGAGAAATGTACAAATTGATCAAAGTTCAGTTGCTCCTAGTGTACAGATGATGTTAGATCAGAGTTCTTTTTCTTCATCCACCTCAGACGACTCTTCTATTCATTTTGATGATCATGATACTGCTGATACTTCAATTTCTCTACCACCTGCTGCCACCGATGTTATAGAGTCTTTAGCTAAATTTCGCACTTCTATTAACCAAGTTTGGAGTGAAAAATTCAGACGCAAAGAGGATGCTCATAATCTCAAGGATATTCTTCTTGTGCACCTCAGAGACCTCGAAAAGAGGATATTCGCAAGATTTGATGAACAGGACAGACTGCACAGGGCATTGCGCAAAGATACGCATGATCAGAAGAACCTCTTGTCGCTGGACCTCAAATCAACTCACCAGAAGCTAAGTGCTCAGATTGTTGCTGCTGCTTTTGATACAGTAGATGTTCAGAAGGAGGTGAAAGAGATTAACGCTAAAGTAAATTACTTGGATGGGTAGGTTGCTGAAATTCGAAGTGAGCAACTCGACTTTCATGCTAAAACAGAGGAGAATTATCTCAATCTTTCTACCCAACTCGGTCTCATCGTTGATTATCTAAGAAGCGGTGATGCCAAAAGGGGGAAAATAGTAGCAGACGCCCCCAACCACCTCCTGACGATCAAAGCCGACCCAGCGGGGGAGGTAGTGGCAATAGAGCAGATTTACAGAGAAGTGGTGCTAGGGAAAGTAGTAGCAGAGGTGGAAGTCAGAGAAGAGGTTATAGGAGTGGATCTTCCAAGAGAAGATATTCCAGCAGTAGTGGTGGACCGTTCAGAAGATCATTTGAAGATTGGCTAAGATAAATTGCTATTGATCTCTTGTTGTACAAATCTTGTGTACATTTTATCAGCAATGAAATTCAGTATTTCACCTGACTTTTGCGCAATTTATTTTTTCTCATTCATATAAATCTTAAGGCTGCTTAGTTTGGTCATCACCAAAAAGGGGAAATTGTTAAGATAAAATTTATTAGTTTTGGTGATAACAAAATAAGACAAGTGCTGATACGAAGTTACTTCTGGAGAATCAGCAGTTGAAATTAACAGCAAAGTATATTCAGACGTCAGGTTATCTCAGACTTGGGTATTCGATATTAATTCAGCCGTTGTGTTCTTATGTCAGAAGTATATTGATTCAGCATTTGGATATTCACTTCAGTAGTCAAGATATTTCAGCAGTTGGATATTCACTTCAGTAGTCAACATATTTCAGTTGTTGGATATTCGCGTGAGAAGCAAGAATTTCAGCAGTTGGGTATATATTTCAGTAGTAAGTATTTTCAGCAGTTGGCTACAGCGCTTTTGATTCAGTCGTGATTATTGTTGGAACATTCAGTCGTTGGTTGTTATGATTAGCAGTTGAATTCTACTTCAGTAGTGAGCATATTCAGACGTGAGGTATTTTCTTCAGAAGGATATTTAGCTGATGGGGATTTATGTTAATAGTAAACACTTTCAGACGTTGACTACAGTTAAATGGATATCATAAGCAACCATTCAGACGTTAGCGTGTTTTTTAATGAATAGAAAAACTACTTCGTTTGGATTAGTTGATACGACAGCGTTAGGCTTAGCGCTAAATTCAGAAGTTGGTTTATGATTCTATCAGCGATGAACTATTCATCATCTTCAAGGAAGGAAAGGCTGAATCAACAAAGAGACTTCAGGCGCAAACGATGAATCTATTCAAACAAGATCATATATTCAAAATAGAAAGAATCAATGGTAAGGATTGAATCGTACTATTTCCTGGAATTAATAAGACAACGTTGGTACTATTTTGGGTAAATAGTACACAGTATACAAAGAATGTTTTACAGTGATTGCACAAATATGGAACACGACAATTTGGCTCTGACGATGTTCAAATTACCATTTGGTGGAGCAGAATATACGGTCATACGTTTAACAGGTTTTCCAAAGGGATTTTGTTTCCTTAGCCAAATTAAATGACCGTTGGAGGACGAATACTATATATAGAGCTGGATTTTGAACTGAAGAAACTCTTGAAGCTCTCAGTCATTCACAATCTTAATTCTCTGTCATCTTCGCAATTCATCGTCTCCATCATTCTCGAGCTTACTCTATACAGAAGCTATCATTCAAAAGCTCACAAACTTGAAGAACATTTACATAGAGATTACAGAGTTTTAATCTTCAAGTCATCTTCTGGTTCACCTTGGTTGAATCGAGTTTCTACGTTTAGAAACCAGAAGATTTAAGACTTCAATAGTTGTGTACCTCATTGTAAAATCCATTTGAGTCTGTAACAAACAAGCTCCTTAAGCCGTTTGAAAAATATTATTCACTTGTATTCAGCAGCTGCGACTGCTTTGTGATTGGTGTTGCTAGGAGTTCACCTTGAGCGAGGCTCGGTGATTGGGTGTTTGCAGAAGGTCTGTAACCATTAAATCTTGTAGCGGAACCTTCCTGAAAAGGAAGAAGGGGAGACGCAGGATATTGATATCCGAACTTGCATAAACAAACTCTCGACCCTTACTCTTTTACATTATAGCATTTACTTATTGCTTTAACTGTTCACAAATTAATCGAATTCTTTCCGCACTTTTTGTTAGTCGAGAAATTTGATTTTAAACTGAGATATCATAAATCTGGTAACTCGGATTTAAGTTAGGCGGGTGCTTGTAAAACTGTTTTAAAAGGTTTCGAAAATTTGAAAATACCAAGAGTTCATTCTACCACCCCCCCTTCTGAACTCTTGCAGCTGTTTTTTCAAAACACATGGATCCTATCATCTTCCAGTTCCCACGTAGCTTCCTCTCTACCATGCTTGCTCCACTGAACCATCACCAAAGGAATGGTTTTGTTCCTCAGCCATTTCTCTTTTCTATCCAAGATCTGCAAGGGATACTCAACATAGCTCAAAGTCCGATCTAACTCCAACTCGTCAGTTCTCAACACATGCGAGGGATCTGGCTCATACTTCCTCAGCATCGAAACATGAAACACATCATGTAAAGAAGACAAATCTGGTGGCAACAACAGCCGGTAATCCAAATGACCAATCCTCTCTAAGATCTCATAAGGACCAACATAACGAGGAGCTAACTTTTCTTTGAGACCAAATCTCATAACACTGCGGAAAGGAGAAACCTTAAGGAAAACTAGATCACCAACCTCAAACTCTAAAGGCCTACGCCTCTTAATCGCATAACTAGCTTGGTGATCTTGTGCAGCTTTCATTCTCTGGCGAATCAAGTCCACTTGATCTCTCATCTGCTGCACAAACTCTGGGGAAGATAGCTGCTTCTCCCCCACTTCTTCCCAACACACTGGCGATCTACACTTCCTGCCATACAAAGCTTCGAATGGTGCCATACCAATCGTGACCTGATAGTTGTTATTGTAGGAAAACTCAACCAAAGACAACGAGTCTTGCCAGCTACCACTGAAGTCCATCACAATATCTCTCAACATATCCTCTAAAATATGGATAGTCCTCTCAGATTGGCCATATGTCTGGGGGTGATACGCTGTACTCATAGCCAATCTAGTTCCCAAAGCTGTTTGAAAACTCTTCCAAAACCTGGAAGTAAACGTCGGATCACGATCTGAAACAATCGAAACTGGCACACCATGCAAACGCACCACAAAATCTATGTACAGCTTCGCCATCGTCTTCAAAGAATAGGTCATGTTGTAGGGAATTAAGTGCGCAGACTTCGACAATCTGTCTATCACAACCCAAATCGCATCACAACCTCTGCTGGAATGGGGCAAATGCGTGACAAAATCCATAGCTATGTGCTCCCAATTCCATTGGGGAACCTCTAAGCTTTGCAACAAACCACCAGGTCTCATCCTCTCTGCCTTGACTTGCTGACAATTCAAACAACGGGCTACAAAATCAGCAACATTACTCTTCAAACCTGCCCACCAGTAATGCTGCTTCAAGGCATGATACATCTTCCTTGCACCAGGATGGACACTGTATCTACTGCAGTGCGCTTCTCGCAAGATCTCTTCCTTCAAATCAATCAGTGGCACAAAAATCCTGCCATGAAACCTCAAACAACCATCAGAAGAGACGGTATAGTATTCCAACTGTCTAGCTCTCACCTTCAGCTTCAACTCATGGATGGAAGGATCTGTACTTTGAGATGCTCTAATGCTAGCAACAATCTGTGGCTCAACTTGCAAAGAAGACACCACAACATAATCCTCAGCGGGGTAAAACCTCCAACCAGTAGTGCTAAGATGCTCATGGACCTTCGAAATCTGCATCGAAGCCAGCATCGCCACTTGAGTCTTTCTGCTCAATGCATCAGCAACTACATTCATCTTCCCAGGCTGGTATCTGATCTAAAAATCAAAATCCTTTAGTAGCTCCATCCATCTACGCTATCTCATATTCAAATCTGACTGAGAAAACAGATACTGAAGACTCTTGTGGTCGGATTACACAACAAACTGTTCACCATACAGGTAGTGGCGCCAAATATTCAAAGCAAAAACCAGTGCTGCTAACTCTAAATCATGAACTGGGTAACGAGTCTCATGCGGCTTCAACTGCCGAGAGGCATAAGCAATGACTCGACCATTCTGCATCAACACGCTATCCAATCCATTCAAGGAAGCATCTGCGAAAACAACAAAACCACTAGAACCACACGACAGAGCTAACACAGGCGCAGTAGTTAGCTTCTCTTTGAGAAACAGAAAACTATTCTCGCATTGCTCAGTCCACACCAAACGCTTGTCTTTCTGAGTCAACTGCATCATTGGCTTAGCTATGCTAGAGAATCCTTCGATAAAACGACGATAATAGCCAGCCAAACCCAAGAAACTACGAATCTCAGCAACACTCTTGGGACGCTCCCAGTTGAGAACAACCTCAACTTTACTGGGATCTACAGAAATACCATCAACATAAATCACATGACCCAGAAACACAACTCGGTCCAACCAAAACTCGCACTTGGAAAACTTAGCTTACAACTACGAGTCTCGAAGCTTCTGAAGAACTAGCATCAAATGCTCTTTATGCTGCAACGGAGTCTTAGAGTACACAAAAATGTCATCGATAAACACAATCACAAACTGATCGATGAACTCTCTAAATACTCTATTCATCAAGTCAATGAAAACTACAGGAGCATTTGTCAAACCAAATGGCATAACTAGGAACTCATAATGCCCATACCTCGTACGAAACGCAGTCTTCTCAACATCCTGCTCACAGATGCACAACTGATGCTACCCCGAACGAAGATCAATCTTAGAAAACACAGTCGAACCCTGAAGCTGATCAAACAAGTCGTCGATTCTAGGCAAAGGGTACCTATTCTTCACTGTCTCCTAGTTCAACTTCCTAAAGTCGATACACATCCTCGTCGAACCGTCCTTATTCTTAACAAACAAGATAGGCGCTCCCCACGGTGACATGCTAGACCTAATGAATCCATTCTCCAGCAAATCACTAAGCTGCTCCTTAAGCTCCCTCAACTCAGCAGACGCAAAACGATATGAAGCACGCGAAATCGAAGTTGTACCAGGTACCAACTCAATGCTGAAGTCTATCTCTCACCTCGGAGGAAAACTAGGAATCTCCTCCGGAAATACATTCGGGAAATGTCGAACCACGGGGACTCTACTAAGCTCTACGCTCGAAGAAGAAGACGTATCTAAGTCATAGATCATAAAACCAGCATTCTCAAGCGACAACAGGATAAACATCTCCATCACATAGACTAAAGTAATCTTCAACTGGGAATCTTGGCCGTAGAAATTCCATTTCTCGCCAGACTGGGGCCTAAATCGCACAACGCCATGTAAACAATCCGCGGTGGCCATATAGCTAGACAACACGTCCATTCCCACTATACAGTCAAAATCCCACATCACTATCCTCATCAAGTTGACTAACAACACACTCTCGCCAAACCTAAGAAAACCATTCAAAAAAATCTCCTGGGAGAACAGGCTCGCACTGGCAGGAGTCGCAACAGATACAACATCACACAAATTAGTGGTATGCAAACCATGCTCAACCACAAATGCATCAGAAATAAAAGAATGCGACACTCCTGTATCAAAAAACACACGCACAGGAAAATCAAAGACAAAGCAAGTACCTGAGATCATCCCTCCGCCCGGTGTGCTCTCCACTTGCTCTCTAGTCATGCGTTCACTTGGGAAAACTGAGGTCCAATAAACTGAGACTGACCAAACCGCGAAGGACCCGACTGCTGAAACGGCCTAAACTGAGGCTCCCCTAACCTCTGCCGCTGAACAGGAAAAGCAGAACGACCTCTAGATGATCCACCTAGACCCTGCGGTGGAACTGCGGTATGCTGTGATCCAGACAAAGGACACACTCTAGCAAAGTGTCCGTACTGTCCATAGACATTGCAAGAACCCTGCACACCTACACACTGCGCTATAGGGTGCTTTCCACCACACTAGCCACAATACTCAACCTTGGTACCACCGCTACTGGAGCTACCAGAACCAGAATAACTAGAACCAGACTTCTTCTTAAACTGCTTACCACGAGGCCGAAACCTCTGATGTCCAAACTGTTGGGCTACCTGTTGCTGCTGTTGGGGTGGCTGAGACGACTGCACTGACTGGGAAGGTTGCGCTCCCTGAACCACTGGACTACTACTATGCGCCACCTACAACCTTCCACGGGAACGACGGTTCCTCAAACCTTCCTCGATGTCGATCGCACTGTCCACCGCCTCTGCATAGCTCTTCGGCGAGCTAGCCAAAACCAAGGAATACAACTCCTCGTTCAACCCCTCAAGAAACCTTGTTCTCTTCGCTCTCTCCCGACCAGAAACATGCGGCACGTAGGCAAGAAGGGAAGAAAACCTGCGGGCATACTCTCTAGCAAACATCCTGCCCTGCTCCAAATTATCGAACTCACGCTCACGGGCGTTCACGTAGGACTCCGGGAAATACTCCTGGAAAAAATCAAAGCAAAAACTGTCCCACGTAATCCCTACTCCAGTCTCTTCCAAAGTCCTCGAAGCGCCTCTCCACCAACGCTCCGCACCTTTCCTCAACTGAAAAGTAGCCAGACTCAACTTGAGTTAGTCCTCGTACTGCACACGGTTAAACAAACCCGTGACATGCTGTAACCACGAATATGCATCAGCACTAGAATCATCCTCATTGAAAACCTGAGGATTCATACGCTGAAACCACGCCATAACGAGTTCCATATCATTCACTCGAGCAGCCAACTCGTCAACCTCATCCTCGACCTGCCTACCGCGTCCACGGTGCGGAAAACTACGCTGATCACCTTCGGTCTGACCTTCAGACTCTTCCGGAATCTACCCTATACCTCTACCCCTACGTCTAGACGGCATCTAAGAAACACTAAGAGGGTAAGGTCACAACAGAACAGATACAGCACAATGCAGCATATAGATCACGTAGTCAAGTACATGAAACACACAACACTGTGCCTAGACTAAAGTGTGATAAACAGAAATCGAGTTATCCCAGATTAAGATCTGATACCAAAAATTTCAGGCCTCGTGCTCTACTCAGAGTTAAACCAAGCAAAACAATAGCGGAAGCATACAAAAAGTGGCTTAAAATTTTCGCTTTGGGCCTGACGGCTTAAAACATATCATTTAAATACAACCATACTTAAAATATCCCAGCATACAAACACTCAGTACAAGAGTACAACATTTAGACAAATACAACTACCAGTACTACAACGGATAACACAATCCCACAAGCACAGGGCATTCCCCGGCTGACAGTACTAGTACATATATGCTAAACGCTAACTTGGACACTCTATACACCTCCAGGGGCACCTCCAGCCAGGTCAAAGCCACGACCAGCAGAGAAACCTGGGAAACCTGAAAACACATACAGGCAACAATACACCAGCCCCGGAGGAACATCAGGGTCAAACCCCAGTACGGAGAGCAATACAAACAGCATGAGGAAAGCAACAGATAAATATGCAAATGCTATGCAAGGGATCAAGGCTACAACCGAAAGCAGGGAGCCAAAGGATTGCAACAACAGCTCAACAGCAAAATCTGATCAAAAGAAGAACAGACAGTGGCCACGGGGTATACTGAGCGCATGGGAGCTACCCACTCATCTCCAGTACACCGCACCAGATGCTAAACAAACAGCTCCACCTCCTGTTGCCCAATCATGAGATGTGGGAGCTACCCACTCCGCACATAGCGGCTAACAAACCCAGCAGGGAGTTGAGGTATACGGGAATTACCCGCTCGTCCTCCAGCTCTGAGGTATACGGGAATTACCCGCTCGTCCTCAAGCACAACATCCTGGTACTCTCAAATCAACAGAACATGCACAACTAGCAAACAAGATCTCAACAGGATAATGCGTGTATGAAAATGCAACAGCTGATATCATAACAAGGCACAATCAATAACAGCACAGAGCATACACAACAAAGCACATAATCCATGCTCAATCCTAAGCTGTAAACAAGCTCACATCCGTACCTCAATTCTCTGTGCAACAATTACTACAGCAGATTGCCACAATGACGTCTCGAGCACACAGATCTACCACCTGCTCAACGGTAACACACAATTCCTCAGGGACCGAAGCACAGAAAACAGCAGCTGGGAGTTACGGACTCCACCAGCGCTACCCTACCTTTCTTACACAACAGAAGCTATACTCAAGCTTAAAGGCAGGATCTATACTTACCCCAAAACGCTTGGAGAGAAATCCGACGCTTATGCTAACAGACTACACAAGGGATATGTCTTTGCACACCTCACCAGCTTCAAGAAAACGTCCGAAAGAAATGTCCAAACGAAGCGTCTCAGCAAGAGGAGTCCAACGCTACCACTCTTACTCTCGTCAGAGCTGTCTACCATTGACAATCGAAGAAGATAAGGTTCGATGAACAGTAGCTAGGGTATCACGACAGAAATTGGCAATCGGGAAGTATTCTAAGTGTCGGGAACAAATAATAGGGAACAAGGCCAAGCTCTCTATTAAATCTCACCGCTGACAGAAACTAGGAACAACTCCACTGACAACTTAAGATATCACAACTGATATTCCCGCTCGCAAACAGATCTTGCAACAGATCTCTCTCTAAGCCAGAACAGATCTCTACTAACTCAAACGACATCTCAAAGAAGTACTGTCACAACTGGACACGTCACCCACTACTCACTGCTGAACAACTAACCAATATCTGTTCGCAACGCAACAACAGATCTCTCACATAGATGAAGCTAACGAAAATCACAACTGAGTCTTCTTCGCTAATCCAAAACGATATCGTTCCAACTAATCCAAACGACGACGTACTAGCACCTGCTACTGAAAGCACGCTATCTAACCACTGAACACTAACGACAACAGATCTCGCTACAACTGCTGAACAGATTCCGTGCCAAACTCAAATTCTCCAGAACTGTTCTAAGGGCTAAAACAAAACCCGATAGCTTCTCCAAGCTTAACAACTCAAATCTGATCTCAATAAAACCCGATTAATTAACTCAATTAATCTTATCATCTTTTGGGTCTAACACCAGCAGCAACTGAGTGAACTCCTACCACACTCCAAACTATTACAAGCTCACTATCTGTAAAGTACAAAGATAAACTCTTTGAGCTGCTTAAGATTGGAAAGCTCTTACGCACTCTATTTTTATATACAGTGAAAGAACAAAACTACAGAGTGTTTTTACAATGGAAAACGTGACATAGTAATTTTGATAACCACAACAAGTGTGTGTCACTTTGTGCATACGCTTTTTTTAATTCCGGTAACTTCTTCACACAGCATCTTGTAATATATTTATACCCTTCTTCTCCAAAGGTCATTAATTGAGCCGGTAGACACAATCCTCTTTCATCCAGGACAAAGGTACGTCACAATAATCTTTCAATAAATGCTTCTTATAAGGATTGACTAAGTATACAAAACCCAGTTGCTTTTTTAACCAAAAATGGAAAACTTTGACTGTCTCAAATCTCTATGCATTATGCTATAACTAATATGATCCTCATAAATGTTTGTACAAGTTGTCTTTTGGCTCTTATGATAAGCTCTGGACCATGTTTTATAGACGACTTGTCAATCTGAAGCTCTAATTTGAAAATTGTGAAAGCTGAGAGCTGAAAGCTGTATGCGAGATTTGAACTGTTCTAAGAGCTGACTTTGCTCTAAGCTGTTTGCTCTTATTTGGAGCTCCATTCTGATCTCTTATGCTCTGACCTAATATATGACGCTTTAAGTTGATCGACTTGCTCTAAGCAAATCACCGAAGCTCTAAGTTGTTCTACGCTTCTGTACTGAAAGCTTATAAGCTATGATATGATCCACTATGCTCTGAGATGATTTACGCATCTGATCTAACATAAGCTTCTGAACTGATCTACATTGCTGCATGATCTGTGCTCTACTCTAAGCTGAATACTATTCTCTGATCTGATTACTTCTTCAAACTGATAACTGGTTCTAAGCTATTTCCCTGTGATCTGATCTTAAACGAAGTCTTGATCTGAATTTTTTTGTTTGGGTCGGGTTCTTGTCTTTTGTTATCACCAAAACTTTGTAAATTTTATCCTTAAAAATTTTATTTTTTGGTGATGACAAAACTTAGCAGCTTAGACTTAATGAGAAATACAAAATTTCTCTTTTATTATTATGAAAGAATTGGCTATGTAGAAGAACTGAAAATAAGATCTGATCCTCAAAACTAAAACATCTTCTCTCAAAACATCAACGCCGTTTGCTACTGCTGCTATCTCATTTCCTGCCACTTTCCCATTTTTGGCATCACCAGTCCTCGTAAGATGAACAATTATTTCAGCAAGGTGAGAGTCGAAGGAAGCGAGGCTAGAATTTACTTAACACGATGATCTCTGAACCTCATCAAGTAGCAACTATCTTGTCGAAGTAAGCTCTGAAGAAAGTTCAACTTTGACTCTTTATCTTCGCCTTAGCAAGTCTAGATACCGTCTCTGCTATTTATTGATGTGAGTTATGAATCTCTAATTAGCTATTTGGACAATTAGTTGGGTTTTGGATTAGACTGGAAGAAAAGCTAGTTGGTTTGTGCGTGAAATAGCTCTGATCTGGTTCATAGAACTATCAAATCTGGTTGGTTGAGCGCACAAGAATCGTGTCGTGAGTTATTCTGGGAGCACAAAGTTGATTACTTGGAGTTATAGTGAAGCGACGTCGTTCTGGGAGAAACCAGATTTGAGGTTAGACCGGTAAGCTCGTGGTTTAAGTGTAAATCGGTGCGGTTCTTGAGTATTGGCCGAAGCAAGATCAGAATGAGTGTGAGTTTGAGTTGGTCGTTCGGATCTGGGTCGCGATACGACGCCGTTTAGCAAGACACGTGTATGAGCTATATGGATTTTTGTATGATTTCGTTTAGAGGAACCAGCTAAGATCCGAGATCTGGATGTGTGAGAGCTAGTTGATTGCGAGAGATGGATTGTAGTGCGAAGCAGTTTTGAGAAACCAAATCTGTTGCGATCTGGTCGCTTTGAGTGTACTCCTATGCAACGTCATTTGGTAGTGGCGCGCGGTATGGCGTATAGACCAGATCTGGAGTAGTACAAGATCTGAGTTTGTTTTTAGCTGTGAGTTCTGTTTTTTCGGTGACTATTGTTCTTCATATTTGGGGATATTTAAGTTATATTAATAGAGGACTTTGACTGATGTGAGGACTGTAATTAACAGGTTTGATTAGTGGCATGTTTTGAGCAGATTTGGGGACTTAAGCTAGAATTGGTTATATAGTAACTAATGAATTAGTCAAATATGAATGGTGATTTAGTCCCAAGAGGTATCTCGTGATGAGTAAGCTGTTAAGAAGCTTTGGATTTGACTTAGTAGTGTATCGGGTGTGTATCGTTGAGTAAGGGAAAGCGTTAGCGCTGGAAGATTTGGTGTATCGTTAATCGCTGGAGTCAGATTTGGAGAATACCCCGCACGAGAGAATTAGAGGCGCTGTGAGGATCGGGTTGGTTCGCGGTTTGAGTAGACCGGTTCTTTATTTTCAGATTTGAGTAAAATCTGAGTGTCCATATCTGATCCTCGTGTGTATGAGTGAGTTTTCTTGTGCGGGAAGCGATACGATGTAGTTTTGGATTACCCGGGTAGACGCGGGTTGAGTATAACAGATACGGTGTCATTTGACGTATACCAGATTTGACGTTGGCTAAGTATGATTGATGCGAAGTCGTTTAGCGAGCATCAGATTTGATAAGAACTGGACCCCGGTACGACGTCGTTTGGTGATAGTCAGATCTGGTGTAGCGAGGGGAATCAGATTTGGTTAGCGTAAAAGAGTCGAAGCTGTTTGAGTGCTTAGATCTGAGTTTGTCGGTGGCACTATAGCGTTGACTGGAGTCTATATATAGGTGTTGACCAACACTTAGCGAATTAGAGACCCAACATTTCTTATCTTCTTCCTCAGAGAGTTAGCGACTCATATATGTTCCTCGAACCCTTACTGTTCATCCGAACACAAATCCAGTGATATCCATCGATTTACGTCGCCGTTTGGAGCAAGATTGGTGGCGCAGAGCTCGTCTCCTTAAGATCGTTCGATTGATACCATTTTGGAGACTTGAGTCATCGAGTTGAGGGAGCGCAAAGTAGTTGCAGGGTTCGAATATCTTCGTGATTTCTGGCCATTAGTTCTTTCGTTCTTAAGCCTCTTTGGGTGGTAGCAACGTGATTGTTCGAGGAGGTTCTCTTAGGTGTTAGCAAAGAGCTGTTGGAGCTGTGTTCCCGTGCGTGAGATGCTAAGCGTGTGCCCCTGCGTGATCTGTTGAGGTAGTATTTATACGAGTTTGAGGTATGATTGAGCTTATACTAGCAGCTTTGAACTAATCATGTTAATATTTCTTGTGTGATGTGAGCTGCTGTGTGGCGTGATCTGCCGTGTATATGTGCTAGCTGAAGTTTTCTAGCTGTGCAGATAATTGTGGTTCTCTGTTCTAATTGTCTATGTGTTATTTATTGCGTTTATAGTGAGCTGAAATCTGTCTTGCATACAAGAATATCATATTGAGCCTGATTTAATTGAGAACCGATCGATTTATAGTACCAGTATTGTGAGGATTGAGAATTGAGATTTGTGATTAATTGATTTTATTTGGGATTTATCACATGGATTTTGAGGTTTCTGCCGATTTTTGAGCATTGCGATAATTTTTGGAAAATTCAGTCGTAGCAAGTTTTTGGAGCAAACTGTCAGCAGCAGGTTACTGTAGCTCGCTGCTGGTGGAATTGGAATCAGCAGAGGTGATGTAAGCGTGACGCAAGGAGAGCTGCTGGTTTTAGTTTTGAAGTTTGAAGTTGCTGTTGGCAGATGTTGCGATTAGCATGAGATTGATCGAGGAAGTGGCACGTGTTAGTCAACATTTTGGAGTGTTGACTATTGAATTCAGCAGGTGCGCTTGTGAACAGTGATCAGCTGATGGTTTGTGGAATCAGTCGCAAGAGCTGTCGATAGATATGATGACGTAGGCGTGACGTATTCCTCTCTGTTGGCAGTAGTTTGCGTTGCGATGGTTGCTGCTGACCAGCAGGCGCGCAAATACTTTTATGTTGAAAAGTGACGTCGTTTGGATTAGTAGATGCGTCGTCGTTTTGAGTGATTTCACGCGACCAGAAGATAGATTGTTTTGAAGAGAGAGCTGTTACCAGCTCTTGGTCGTTTTGCTTGCGAGAGCTGTTGTCAGCTGGTGTTTGCTACGGCGTCGTTATGATAAGTTTGAACGGTGTCGTTTTGGAGTGTTTTGTGCGATTTCATTTTTGTTGTTGCTGCTGAATTTAGCGAAAGGAAGGAGGTATCTGCTGGAAGATCTCTACTTTTCAGTCGACTGAATATTGTTGTTCAGCAGACGTTGAGTTGGGGAGATTATATATAGAAGTGTTGTTCGACACTTAGAATTATTTTGAGCCAGATATTTATTATCTCTTCTTCTCCAAACCCTCGTCGAGCTACTGTTCACCGTGATTTTCCACCGCCGATTCCAATCGCATCCAGCCTCTGTTTTTGGAAAATCTTAGCGGCGCTGGATTCCCCTTGCTTAGCTCTTTCGTTTGCTACCCATTTGAGACGTTGTATTTGCGCTGGTGTGGAAACGCGAAACTGCTGGAGTTCGAATCTTTTTAAGAAAAGTCTGTACGTGCGTGCTTCTGCTAGCGTGAGCTTTTGGGTGAGCATTCCTTGTAGAATTGAGCTCTGTTCTGGTAGCTAATGCCTGCATAGAAGTGTAGGAATTTAATTAGACTTCTGGCCGTAGGATTAGCGTGTTTATGATGAGATTGAGCTAAGATATTAGCTATGTTGTAACAGATTTAAACTTCCTGGAAGTTCCTGCTGCGTGATTTGAACCAGGAGAAATCTGTTAGGTAAATTGAAGAAGAAAGGTACGATTGAGCAGCCCTTAGCAGCTTTGAGCGTGGACATTTCTATATTTCAATGTTGTGAAATCCATGATTTTGTTGCTAGGCGTTTACGTGGAACAGTTGATGAATTGCTTGAGCTATGCATTCTGTTTGCACGCATTATAAATTGTATGTATTGAGCATGGATATTGAATGGCATTCATGCATACATCTTGAGCCTGAATTGATAGATTGATTTGATTACCTGATTGGGTGCCACGTTGTGACTGGCCGACTGTTGAGTCGTGTCCGAAAAGTCCAACGCTATTGTCGGATGTTGATAGACTGGTCTAGCTATCCGATTTCTTGATAGCCCTCATGCATTCATAGCATTGATTTATAGCATGTTGCATGTTTATCTGCTTTGATAGCTCTTCGTACTGAGGCTTGACCTCGTACTTGTTTTCCGGCTTTTGTTTTGTTTGGGTCTGTGTTGCCCATTTGCAGGAGCACTAGGTAATCAAGCTGGACCGAGTGGAAGTTCTGCTGGTCGATCCCCGCATCCCTGAGTGCCAGTCTATATATGATATGTATTGAACCGGGGGATGCCCCGTGTTATCATGTATTGGGGATTTATGTTTGGTTGATACACCTGTTGTGATGGAGTTTGAGTCAACTCGTATTTTATTATCGCTATTTTGAATGTATGATTTGAAGTTCAGGCCCATTGTATTTCGAAAAACTTTTTAAGCCCTGATTTTAAGCTTCCGTGTTTATGCGCTTATTATGTGTTAATTGTTAGTATTTAGCACGGGGCCTGACATTTTTGGTATCAGAGCTTAAACTGGGATAAGCTCGATTTCTTTTGATCACACTCGAGTCTAGGCACAGAGTTTTGATTTGATTTTGATTGCCTCTGTGATTTATGTGATCTATTATATGTCTTGTTGTTCTATCTTCTGTGAGATCTTACCTCTAGGCTTGTTTAGATGCCGCCGAGACGAGGAGGAGGTAGGAGGACTAGACGTTCCGTGGAGGAATATAGAGCAGGTAGCGATGATGACGCTCAGGTTGAGTACGTCACTAGGCAGATAGGTGGAATGGAGTTAGTCTTATCCCGATTTCAGCGGACGAAGCCGTCGACGTTGGCCGGTACTGAGGGTGGCGCGAGGGCTGAGGCGTGGCTTGTTCAGATGGAGGAGCTATTTGATACCCTGGAGTACGCTCCGAAAAAGAGACTGAAGTTGGCAGTGCTGCAGCTACGAGATGACGAACAGCGCTGGTGGAGGAGTACTTCTAGGATGCTTTGAGATAGTGGGACGGAGCTCACTTGGGATATTTTCTGTGAGGCTTTTCGATGCGAATACACTCTAGAGTCCTATTTCGCCAGTCGAGAGCGTGAGTTTGATAATTTGAAGCAGGGTGATATGCGTGTGGCCGAGTATGCGAGGCGGTTTTCTGCGCTTCTAGTGTACATGCCAGCTGTGGCGAACCAAGAGCGAACGAAGAGGAACAAGTTCTTGAAGGGATTGAGACCTGACCTTTATCGGATGGTGCTGTCTGGATCCCCGACGACTTTCATGGAAGCTGTGAACAATGCGGTGGATATCGAGGAGAGTTTGATGGATCCTGAGGCTCCGATACATCAGACGTCTGGACGTGCTTCTTAGTCGGCTCAGGCGGTGTCGCAGTCGTATCTGTCTCCGCAGGGGTCACAGCAGTCGAGTCGCCAGCAGTTTAGACCTAGAGGGAAGCAATTCAAAAAGAAGGGCCATTCAAGTTCTTCTGGTTCCGTGAGCTCTGGTTCTGGCAGTGGTTCTGGTAGCGGTTCTGGAGGCGGATTCTGTAGTCAGTGCGGAGGGAGACATGAGACGTCGTAGTGTCGAGGAGTCCGAGGACTCTGCCATCTTTGTGGTCAGCCGGGACACTTCGCTAGAGCGTGTCCTTCGATTGGAGGGCGGTCTACTGGTCAGTCGCAGCAGGGTTCCGCTAGTGGTTCTTCTCAGCGACAGCAACCTTTTGCTCAGTCCCAGCGATCTGGTTTTCAGCCTCGGTACATGCTCTATTTATGATTATCCTGCGAGAGTTTTGTTTGACACTGGTGCATCACACTCTTTTATATCTGAGATGTTTGTGTTTGAGCGTGGGTTGAGTTCTTCCCCACTGTGTGATGTTGTTTCTGTGTCTACTCCTGCTGGTGTGAACCTGTGGTCCCGAGAGGTAGTGTTAGATTGCCTGATTAGGTTTGAGGAGCATGTTTTGGTGACCAATTTGATTGTTTTGGGGATTAGATATTTTTTGATTGTATTTTGGGAATGAATGTATTATGCAGCGATAAGGGTACTGTTGATTGCTTCCATGGTGTGGTGAGATTTCGCCCTGATACGGGTGAGAGGTGGGATTTCTACGGCACGGATTCGAGGTCGAAGATTCCCCTAGTGTCCGCTATGGAGATGTTTAGCCTGCTATCGCTAGGTAATGCAGGATTCATGATCTATGCACCTGATAGTTCCCAGGAGCAGCGATTAGAGTTGCGCGACATCCCCGTTGTTCGAGAGTTTCCCGACATGTTTCCAGATGAGATTCCTGGATTCCCTCCTCGACGTGAGATCGACTTCAGTATTGAGTTGGTGCCTGGTACCGCCCCGATTTTTAGAGCTCCTTATCGGTTGGCGCCCACAGAGTTGAAAGAGCTGAAGGAACAGTTGAGCGATCTCTTAGGGAAAGGCTTCATCAGACCGAGCATGTCGCCTTGGGGAGCTCCGATTCTCTTTGTGAATAATAAAGATGGCAATATGAGGATGTGCGTGGACTTTAGACAGTTGAATAAGGCCATAGTGAAGAACAAGTATCCTCTCCCGAGGATTGATGACTTGTTCGATCAGTTGCAAGGATCGGTTGTTTACTCGAAGATTGACTTGCACTCTGGTTATCACCAGTTGCGAATTAGAGACGCTGACGTGGCAAAGACAGCCTTCCGGACTAGATATGGGCATTTTGAGTTTCTTGTCATGCCATTTGGGTTGACGAATGCCCCTGCTATCTTCATGGATTTGATGAATCGCGTTTTCAGCGAGTATATCGATCGATTCGTTATCGTCTTCATAGATGACATCTTGGTGTACTCGAGGAGCAAGAGAGAGCACAAGGAGCATTTGAGACTTTTATTGCAGAGATTGAGAGACTCGCATCTCTATGCCAAATTCAGCAAGTGCGAGTTTTGGCTCGACAGGATTATCTTTTTGGGTCACGTAATTTCGGCTCAAGGAATTTCGGTGGATCCTAGCAAGGTCGAAGCAGTGCTTAACTGGGAGAGACCTCGAAACGTTTCAGAGATCCGTAGTTTCTTGGGGTTGGCCGGCTACTATAGGCGTTTCATTGAGAAGTTTTCTTCGATAGCCAGGCCTATGACGTAGTTGACTCAGAAGGATAATAGATTTGTATGGACTGATGAGTGCGAGTACAGTTTTCAGACGCTGAAGAGAAGTTGACTAATGCTCCTGTCCTGGCCCTACCGTCTGGCTCCGGAGGATTTGTTGTGTGCTCAGATGCTTCTCTGAATGGATTAGGGTGTGTTTTGATGCAGAACGGGTACGTGATTGCGTGCGTCTCGACAGCTGAAGCCTCACGAGACGAGGTACCCTGTTCATGATTTGGAGTTGGCTGCGATAGTGTTTGCCTTGAAGATTTGGCGGCATTATCTCTATGGTGAAGAATTTGTGGTGTACACCGACCACAAGAGCCTGAAATATATCTTCACGCAGTCAGATTTTAACATGAGGCAGCGACGCTGGATGGAATTGCTTAAGGACTTTGACTGTGAGATTCCGTATCATCCTGGGCGAGTGAACTTGGTAGCAGATGCTCTAAGTCGAAAGACCCAGCCTGATATGTTAGCATCCTTGAGTATTTCGAAAGTTCATGAGGAATTGAGTACTTCTGGTTGGCGATTCCAGCCGGGTGATCAGTATTTCTTTGTTTCTTCTCTTCAGGTGGAACCGCAGATTGTGATGAACATCAGGGAGGCGCAGAGGACCGACCCCTATATCCATGAGTTGAGGATTAAGGCGCAGTCGGGTCAGTCTGATGATTTTTCTGTTGCTTCAGATGGATGTTTAAGATTCCACGGGATATTAGTAGTTCCTAACATGATTGATCTGAAGGAGACCCTCATGAATGAAGCACATTGTAGTCGGTACAGTGTGCATCCAGGCGAGCGAAAGATGTACCATGCCTTGAAGTCTCACTACTGGTGGACAGGTATGAAGAGCGACATTTCTGCTTTTGTTGCTAGATGTCTGGATTGCCAGCACGTCAAGGCTGAGAGGATGAGACCTGGTGGTTTGCTGCAGAGCTTGGAGGTGCCCCAATGGAATTGGGAGCACATCGCCATGGATTTCGTGACTCATCTACCTCGATCGAGTAGGGGATGCGATGCGATTTGGGTTGTGATTGATAGACTTTCGAAGTCAACCCATTTCATTCCCTATGATGTGAGGTGTTCGATGAAAAAGATGGCGAAATTGTACATCGACCATGTGGTTAGATTGTATGGAGTTCCGGTTTCGATAGTTTCTGACAGAGATCCGAGGTTCACTTCTCGCTTTTGGAAGAGTCTGCAAGCAGCAATGGGTTCGAGATTGGCGATGAGCACAGCCTATCACCCACAGACAGACGGACAGTCTGAGCGGACTATCCAGACTTTAGAGGATATGTTGCGAGCAGTGGTGATGGATTTCAGTGGTGGCTGGCAGGATTCGTTATCTTTAGTTGAGTTTTCGTATAATAACAGCTACCAGGTGACTATTGGAATGGCTCCGTTTGAGTCTTTGTATGGTCGAAAGTGCAGATCCCCGATCTGTTGGGAAGAAGTTGGCGAGAGACAGCTTTCTACACCGGAGTTTGTTCAGCACATGAAAGACCAAATTGATTTGATCCGGAGTAGAATGAAGGCTACCCAAGACCGTTTCTCGAGTTATGCGAATATAAGACGTCGACCGTTAGAGTTTGAGGTGGGCGATCGTGTGTTTCTCAAGATTTCTCCTTTCAAGAGCGTGATGAGATTCCGATTTAAAGGCAAATTGGCTCCCAGATTCGTTGGTCCCTTTGAGATTATCGAGCGGATTAGACAATTGGCTTATACACTGAGGCTGCCCGAGGAGTTAGCCGCGATGCATGACGTGTTTCATGTGTCAATGTTGAGAAAATATGAGCCGGATCCGTCCCACGTTTTGAGAACTGACGAAGTTGAGCTGGATTCTGCCTTGAATTATGTTTTAGTGCAGAATTGCATGTTTGATTGTTACTTCCCTGTGTTCGCCTTTGATTTCGAGGACGAAATCTCTTAAGTTGGGGAGAATGTGAGGATTGAGAATTGATATTTGTGATTAATTGATTTGATTTGGGATTAATCACGTGGATTTTGAGGTTCCTGCCGATTTTTGAGCGTTGCGATAATTTTTGGAAAATTCAGTCGTAGCAAGTTTTTTTGGAGCAAACTGTCAGCAGCAGGTTACTGTAGCTCGCTGCTGGTGGAATTGGAATCAGCAGAGGTGATGTAAGCGTGACGCAAGGAGAGCTGCTGGTTTTAGTTTTCAAGTTTGAAGTTGCTGCTGGCAGATGTTGCGATTAGCGTGAGATTGATCGAGGAAGTGGCACGTGTTAGTCAACATTTTGGAGTGTTGACTATTGAATTCAGCAGGTGCGCTTGTGAACAGTGATCAGCTGATGGTTTGTGGAATCAGTCGCAAGAGCTGTCGATAGATATGATGATGTAGGCTTGACGTATTCCTCTCTGCTGGCAGTAGTTTGCGTTGCGATGGTTGCTGCTGACCAGCAGGCGCGCAAATACTTTTATGTTGAAAAGTGACGTCGTTTGGATTAGTAGATGCGTCGTCATTTTGAGTGATATCACGCGACCAACAGATAGATTGTTTTGAAGATAGAGCTGTTACCAGCTCTTGGTCGTTTTGCTTGCGAGAGCTGTTGTCAGCTGGTGTTTGCTACGACGTCGTTTTGATAAGTTGGAACGGTGTCGTTTTGGAGTGTTTTGTGCGATTTCTTTTTTGTTGCTGCTGAATTTAGCGAAAGGAAGGAGGTATATGCTGGAAGATCTCTACTGTTCAGTCGACTGAATATTGGTGTTCAGCAGACGTTGAGTTGGGGAGATTATATATAGAAGTGTTGTTCGAAACTTAGAATTATTTTGAGCCAGATATTTCTTATCTCTTCTTCTCCAAACCCTCGTCGAGCTACTGTTCACCGTGATTTTCCACCGCCGATTCCCATCGCATCCAGCCTCTGTTTTTGGAAAATCTTAGCGGTGCTGGATTCCCCTTGCTTAGTTCTTTCGTTTGCTACCCATTTGAGACGTTGTATTTGCGCTGGTGTGGAAACGCGAAGCTGCTGGAGTTCGAAGCTTTTTAAGAAAAGTCTGTACGTGCGTTCTTCTGCTAGCGTGAGCTTTTGGGTGAGCATTCCTTGTAGAATTGAGCTCTGTTCTGGTATCTAATGCCTGCATCTAAGTGTAGGAATTGAATTAGACTTCTGGCCGTAGGATTAGCGTGTTTATGATGAGATTGAGCTAAGATATTAGCTATGTTGTAACATATTTCAACTTCCAGGAAGTTCCTGCTGCGTGATTTGAACCAGGAGAAATCTGTTAGGTAAATTGAAGAAGAAAGGTACGATTGAGCAGCCCTTAGCAGCTTTGAGCGTGGACATGTCTATATTTCGATGTTGTGAAATCCGTGATTTTGTTGCTAGGCATTTACGTGGAACAGTTGATGAATTGCTTGAGCTATGCATTCTGTTTGCACGCATTATAAATTGTATGTATTGAGCATGGATATTGAATGGCATTCATGCATACATCTTGAGCCTGATTTACAGATTCGATTTGATAACCTGATTGGGTGCCACGTTGTGACTGGCCGACTGGTGGGTCGTGCCTGAAAAGTACAACTCTATCATCGGAGCGGTGACTACCGGATACGAGTGTCTACCGCCGAGCTGTGATGGGCTGACGGGCCCCGATGATCACGGACCGATGATTTCCCGGTTGATAGACTGTGGTATAGAGGCGACATGATATGATTTGCCGGTTGTTATACCGGTCTAGCTGACTGCTTTCCTTTTGACAGCCTCATGCATTCATAGCATTGATTTATAGCTTGTTGCTTGTTTATCTGCTTTGATAGCTCTTCGTACTGAGGCTTGACCTCGTACTTGTTTTCCTGCATTTGTTTTGTTTGGGTCTGTGTTGCCCATTTGCAGGAGCATTAGGTAATCAAGCTGGACCGAGTGGAAGTTCCATTGGTCGATCCCCGCGTCCCTGAGTGCCAGTCTATATATGATATGTATTGAACCGGGGGATGCCCCGTGTTATCATGTATTGGGGATTTATGTTTGGTTGATACACCTGTTGTGATGGAGTTTGAGTCAACTCGTATCTTATTATCGCTATTTTGAATGTATGATTTGAAGTTCAGGCCCATTGTATTTCGAAAAATTTTTAAACCCTGATTTTAAGCTTTCGTGTTTATGCGCTTATTATGTGTTAATTGTTAGTAATTAGCACGGGGCCTGACATTTTTGGTATCAGAGCTTAAACTGGGATAAGCTCGATTTCTTTTGATCACACTCGAGTCTAGGCACAGAGTTTTGATTTGATTTTGATTGCCTCTGTGACTTATGTGATCTATTATCTGTCTTGTTGTTCTATCTGCTGTGAGATCTTACCTCTAGGCTTGTTTAGATGCCGCCGAGACGAGGAGGAGGTAGGAGGACTAGACGTTCCGTGGAGGAATCTAGAGCAAGTAGAGATGATGACGCTCAGGTTGAGGACGTCACTAGGCAGATAGGTGGAATGGAGTTAGGCTTAGCCCGATTTCAGCGGACGAACCCGCCGACGTTGGCCGGTACTGAGGGTGGCGCTAGGGCTGAGGCGTGGCTTGTTCAAATGGAGGAGCTATTTGATAACCTGGAGTACGCTCCGGAAAAGAGACTGAAGTTGGCAGTGCTGCAGCTACGAGATGACGCACAGCGCTGGTGAAGGAGTACTTCTAGGATGCTTCGAGATAGTGGGACGGAGCTCACTTGGGATGTTTTCTGTGAGGCTTTTCGACGCGAATACACTCCAGAGTCCTATTTCGCCAGTCGATAGCGTGAGTTTGATAATTTGAAGCAGGGTGATATGTGTGTGGCCGAGTATGCGAGGCGGTTTTCTGCGCTTCTAGTGTACATGCCAGCTGTGGCGAACCAAGAGCGAATGAAGAGGAACAAGTTCTTGAAAGGCTTGAGACCTGACCTTTATCGGATGGTGCTGTCTGGATCCCCGGCGACTTTCATGGAAGCTGTGAACAATGCGGTGGACATCGAGGAGAGTTTGATGGATCCTGAGGCTCCGATACATCAGACGTCTGGACGTGCTTCTCAGCCGGCTCAGATGGTGTCGTAGTCGTATCAGTCTCCGCAGGGGTCACAGCAGTCAAGTCGCCAGCAGTTTAGACCTAGAGGGAAGCAATTCAAAACGAAGGGTCATTCGAGTTCTTCTGGTTCCGTGAGCTCTGGTTCTGGCAGTGGTTCTGGTAGCGGTTCTGGAGGTGGATTCTGTAGCCAGTGCGGAGGGAGGCACGAGACTTCGCAGTGTAGAGGAGTCCGAGGACTTTGCCATCTATGTGGTCAGCCGGGACATTTTGCTAGAGCGTGTCCTTCGATTGGAGGGCGGTCTACTGGTCAGTCGCAGCAGGGTTCCGCTAGTGGTTCTTCTCAGAGACAACAACCTTTTGCACAGTCCCAGCGATCTGGTTTTCAGCCTCGTGAGCCGTCACGTTTTGGATGTTTGTGAAAAAGAAAGATGACACTATGAGGATGTGCGTGGACTTCAGACAGTTGAATAAGGCCACAGTGAAGAACAAGTATCCTCTGCCGAGGATTCATGACTTGTTCGATCAGTTGCAGGGATCGGTTATTTACTCGAAGATTGACTTGCGCTCTGGTTATAACCAGTTGCGAATTAGAGACGCTGACGTGGCAAAGACAGCCTTCCGGACTAGATATGGGCATTTTGAGTTTCTTGTCATGCTGTTTGGGTTGACGAATGCCCCTGCTGTCTTCATGGATTTGATGAATCGCGTTTTCAGCGAGTATTTCGATCGGTTCGTTATCGTCTTCATAGATGAAATCTTGGTGTACTCGAGGAGCAAGAGAGAGCACAAGGAGCATTTGAGACTTGTATTGCAGAGATTGAGAGACTCGCATCTCTATGCCAAATTCAGCAAGTGCGAGTTTTGGCTCGACAGGATTATCTTTTTGGGTCACGTAATTTCGGCTCAAGGAATTTCGGTGGATCCTAGCAAGGTCGAAGCAGTGCTTAACTGGGAGAGACCTCGAAACGTTTCAGAGATCCGTAGTTTCTTGGGGTTGGCTGGCTACTATAGGCGTTTCATTGAGAAGTTTTCTTCGATAGCCAGGCCTATGACGCAGTTGACTCAGAAGGATAAGAGATTTGTATGGACTGATGAGTGCGAGTACAGTTTTCAGACGCTGAAGGAGAAGTTGACTACTGCTCCTGTCCTGGCCCTACCGTCTGACTCCGGAGGATTTGTTGTGTGCTCAGATGCTTCTCTGAATGGATTACGGTGTGTTTTGATGCAGAACAGGTACGTGATTGCGTATGCGTCTCGACAGCTGAAGCCTCACGAGACGAGGTACCCGGTTCATGATTTGGAGTTGGCTGCGATAGTGTTTGCCTTGAAGATTTGGCGGCATTATCTCTATGGTGAAGAATTTGTGGTGTACACCGACCACAAGAGCCTGAAATATATCTTCACGCAGTCAGATTTGAACATGAGGCAGCGACGCTGGATGGAATTGCTTAAGGACTTTGACTGTGAGATTCAGTATTAGCCTGGGCGAGTGAACTTGGTAGCAGATGCTCTAAGTCGAAAGACCCAGCCTGATATGTTAGCATCCTTGAGTATTTAGAAAGTTCATGAGGAATTGAGTACTTCTGGTTGGCGATTCCAGCCGGGTGATCAGTATTTCTTTGTTTCTTCTCTTCAGGTGGAACCGCAGATTGTGATGAACATCAGGGAGGCGCAGAGGACAGACCCCTATATCAATGAGTTGAGGATTAAGGAACAGTCGGGTCAGTCCGATGATTTCTCTGTTGCTTCAGATGGATGTTTGAGATTCAGAGGGAGATTAGTAGTTCCGAACCTGATTGATTTGAAGGAGACCCTCATGAATGAAGCACATTGTAGTCAGTACAGTGTGCATCAAGGCGAGCGAAAGATGTACCATGCCTTGAAGTCTCACTACTGGTGGGCAGGTATGAAGAGCGACATTTCTGCTTTTGTTGCTAGATGTCTGAATTGCCAGCAGGTCAAGGCTGAGAGGATGAGACCTGGTATAGCGCACCGGGCTTGACGAAAATTTTTAGCCCGTATTTCTATTCGTCAGTGTAATTATGATTAGTTGAATAATTAATCTGTTATATAGCGCACCGGGCTTGACATTTTTGGTATCAGATATTAAACTGGGATAAGCTCGATTTCTTTTCCATCACACTCGAGTCTAGGAGCATAGTTTGAGTTTTATTTGTGATTGACTCTGTGATTGTGCTGCTTTCCTTTGTGTATTATCTGTTTGTAGTTCTTACCTCTGAGTTTTGGTAGATGCCGCCGAGGAGAGGTAGGAGTAGATCGCTAGGTAGGTAGATGGGGAGTCTAGAGCCCCAGGAAGCGATGAGGATGTTGAGCAGCAGAGTGTGCCTTTGCGTCGTCGAGCGAGACAGGCAGAGGTCGAGGTGGAAGATGTGACTTGGCAGATTGGAGAGATGGAGCTAGTTCTGGCTAGGTTCCAGAGGATGAATCCCCTACGTTCACTGGCGTTGAGAGTGGACTGATGGCTGAAGGCTGGTGGGAGCACATGGAGGAATTGTTTGACACGGTTGAGTACTCTCAGGAGAGGAGAATGAAGTTGGTTGTTTTGCAGTTGAGGGATCATGCTCAACGCTGGTGGAAAGGTACTTCCCGAGTCATGAGAGAGAGTGGTGCTTTGATTTCTTGGGAGAGATTCTGTGCAGTTTTTCGACAGGAGTATACCCCTGAGTCGTACTACAATAACCGTGAGCATGAGTTCGATAATCTGAAGCAAGGGAACATGAGGGTGGCCGAGTATGGTAGACAGTTTTCTTCACTTCTGTTGTATGTTCCCCACGTTGCTAACCAGTTTCTGAGACGTTTGACGCCTGATTTGTTCCAGATGGTGTTAGCTGGTTCTCCTATGACTTATGCCGAGGCAGTGGACTAGGCGGTGGACATTGAGGAGAGTATTTTGGAAGCGCAGAATCAGGTTCAGCATTTAGGTGGGTGCAGTTTCCTACCCGTGCCGGAAGGTACGCAGGTATTTCAACCTCCTCAGACGCGCAACAGACTAATCGCCAGAGGTTTAAGCCTCAAGGAAAGCAGTTCAAGAGACGGTCGAATTCGAGTTCTTCCGGTTCTGTTAACTCTGGTGGTAGTGGCTCTGGAGGAGTGTCGTGTGGACAGTGTGGAGGTCGTCATATGACTTCTCAGTGTCGTGGATTTCAAGATCACTGTTACAAGTGTGGGCAAACCGATAGAGCGTGTCCGTCGACGAGGGAACAACCCTCTAATCAGTCACAACAAGGTTCAGCTGGTGGTTCTTGTCAGAGACCGCAACCTTTTTCTCTGTCCCAACGATTAGGATTCCAACCACGAGAACCCTATAGGATTGGAGGATCTTCTAGACCTCAGTTTTCGGGACCACAGAAAGCTCATGTGAATGCCTTGACGAGAGACCAAGCTGATGAGAGGCCTGGAGGAGTTATTGCAGGTACTTGTGTTATCTTTGGTTTTCCTGCACGAGTTTCGTTTGATACTGGATCATCACAATCCTTTATATCTGATTTATTTATGCATGAGTGTGGGTTGAGCTCTACCCCACTGTGTGATGTTTTATCATTTCTACTCCTGTTGGCGTGTGGTTGATGTCCCGTGAAGTGGTTTTGGATTGTGTGATTAGATTTGATGAGAATGTGTTGGTGAACGAATTTGATTTCTCTGGAGATCAGAGATTTTTATTGTATCTTGGGTATGGATGTGTTGTCGGTGTATAGAGAGACCTTTGATATTTTCCATGGTTTAATGAGGTTTAGACCTCAACTCGGGGAAAAGGGGGATTTCTACGGTGCTGACTCGCGATCGAAGATTCCACTAGTGTCTGCCATGGAGATGTTTAGCCTATTGCCGCTAGAGAACTCCGAGTTTATGATCTATGCCCTTGATGTTTCCCAAGAATCGTGGATAGAGTTGAGTGATGTCCCGATTTCTCGAGAGTTCCCTGACGTTTTTCCGGATGAGAATCCTGGATTCCCTCCGAGACGAGTTATTGACTTCAGCATAGAGTTGGTGCCGGGAACAGCCCCGATCGAGAGCCCCTTACCGATTGGCACCAGCTGAGTTGAAGGAGCTCACGGATCAATTGCGTGATCTTCTAGAGAAGGGATTTATTAGGCCGAGTATGTCGCCTTGGTGAGCTTTGATTCCCTTCGTGAAGAAGAAATATGGATCTATGAGGATGTGTGTGGACTTTCGGCAACTGAATAAAGCGACGATCAAGAACAAGTATCCGTTGTTGAGTATTGATGATCTGTTTGATCAACTCCAGGGATCGGCAGTGTACTCCAAGATTGATTCGCGATATGGTTATCATCAGTTGTGGATTAGAGACGCTGATGTGACGAAGATGGCGTTCAGGAATAGATACGGGCGTTATGAGTTTCTGGTGATGTCATTTGGATTGACGAATGCTCCTGCTGTCTTCATGGATCTGATGAATCGCGTCTTTAGTGAGTACATCGATCATTTTGTGATTGTCTTCATAGATGATATCTTGGTGTATTCGAGGAACTTCAGAGAGCATAAGGAACACTTGAGATTGGTGTTGCAGAAACTGAGAGACACAGCTCTATTTGAAGTTCAGTAAGTGTGAATTTTGGCTGGATAAGGTAATCTTTTTGGGTCATGTCATATTTGCAGAAGGTATTTCGGTGGATCCTAATTAGGTCGAAGTAGTTATTAACTGGGAGAGACCTAGGAATGTTTCTGAGATCCGTAGTTTCTTGGGTTTGGCTGGCTATACAGGCGTTTTATTGAGGGTTTTTCTTCGATAGCCAAGCCGATGACGCAGTTGACCCAGAAGGATAGACGATTTCTGTGGACAGATGAATGTGAGTCGAGTTTCCAGTTTCTTAAGGAGAAGGTTACTACTGCTCCAGTGTTGGCTTTACCTTCGGGTTCTGGAGGTTTTGTGGTTTGTTTCGATGATTCTCTGAATGATTTGGGCTATGTATTGATGCAGAACAGGTGAGTGATTACTTATGCGTCTCGACAGATGAAGCCTCATGAGACGATATACACCGTTCATGATCTGGAGTTGGCTGCCATTGTTTTTGCATTGAAGATTTGGCGTCACTACTTGTATGGTGAGCAGTTTGTGGTGTACACAGACCACAAGAGTTTGAAGTATATTTTCACTCTGTCAGATCTGAATATGAGACAACGTCGTTGGATGAGTTGCTCAAGGATTTTGACTGTGAGATTCAGTATCTGCCTGGGCGGATGAACCTAGTAGCAGATGCTTTGATTAGGAAAGCCCAGCCTGCAATGTTGACTTCGTTAATTATATCCAAAGTCCATGAGCATTTAGAGACTTCTGGATGGCGTTTTCAGCCAGAGGATCAGTACTTCGTGGTTTCTTCATTTCAGGTTGAATCGCAGATTGTTGCAGACATTAGAGAAGCACAGAGGACTGACCCGTATATTCATGAGTTGAATATTAAGGCCCAGAATGGTCAGTCGGAAGATTTATCTGTTGCTTCTGATGGATGCTTGAGATCACGGAAGATTGTTTGTTCCTAATTTGGTTGATCTGAAGGAAACCATCTTGAACGAGGCCCATTGTAGTTGTTACAGTGTGAATTCGGGCAAGAAAAAGATGTATCATGCCTTGAAGTGTCACTAATGGTGGGAAGGTATGAGGAATGACATCTCTGGATTTGCAGCACGATGTCTGAACTGTCAATAGGTCAAGGCCGAGAGAATGAAACCTGGTGGATTGTTACAGATTTTAGAAGTGCCTCAATGGAATTGGGAGCACGTGGCCATGGATTTTTTGACTCACTTACCTCGTTCGAATAGGGGATGTGATGCGATTTGGGTGGTGATTGACAGGCTTTTGAAGTCAGCCCATTTCATTCCCTATGATGTGAGGTGTCCCATGAATAAAATGGTGAGACTGTACGTTGACCATGTGTTTAGATTGCATGGAGTTCCAGTTTCGATAGGGTCTGATAGAGATCCACTATTTACTTCCCGATTTTGGAAGAGCTTGCAAACAGCAATGGGTTCGAGATTGGCTATGAGTACGGTTTATCATCCTTAGACAGATGGCCAAACCGAGAGGACCATACAGATTTTGGAGGATATGCTGCGAGCAATAGTGATGGATTTCAGTGGTCGCTGGCAGGATTCTTTATCCCTATTAGAATTTTCGTACAATAATAGCTACCAAGTGACTATAGGGATGGCCCCATTCGAAGCTTCGTACGGTCGTAAATGTTGATCACCGATTTGTTGGGAAGAAGTTGGTGAGAAACAGCTATTTACACCTGAGTTTGTGCAGCATATGAAAGATCAGGTTGAGCTGATTCGGAGTAGAATGAAGGCTGCACAAGATCGTCAAGCCAGCTATGCTAACAAGAGGGGTAGGCCTTTGTAGTTTCAGGTTGGAGATTGAGTGTTTCTGAAGGTTTCTCCTTTCAAGAGTGTGATGAGATTAAGATTCAAGGGTAAATTGGCTCCTAGATTCGTTGGTCCCTTTGAGATTGTTGAGAGGATTGGATCCTTGGCGTACAGATTGCGATTACCTGCTGAGTTAGCAGCGATACATGATGTGTTTCATGTATCAATGTTGAGGAAATACAAGCCAGATACGTCCATTTGCTAAGGACTGATGAAGTAGATCTGGATCAGACCCTGAGTTATGTTGAATATCCAGTGAAGATTCTGGATATGAAGGAGAAGCAGCTGCAAAAATAAGACTATTCCGTTGGTGATGGTCCAATGGAGCAAGCATGGCAAAGAGGAAGCTACCTGAGAATTTGAAGAAAAGATGAGACAAGAGTGGCCTCATCTATTTGAGCATATGCAGTAGTGACCCAGGTGATCTTCTAGTTTATTAATCGCGTATAGAGTTGTTTTCGGTGTTTTTAGTAGTGACTGTTTGCATATTAGGAATTGCTAAATTTTTATATTTCAGTCCTGGTGATCTCCTGATTGTCATTAGTTGAGGTCTGTACCTTCACCTGATTTCGAGGATGAAATCTCTTAAGGTGGGGAGGATGTGAGGACTGTAATTAAAAGGTTTAATTAATGGCGTGTTTTGAGCAGATTTGGGGAATTAAGCTAGAATTGGTTATATAGTAACTAACGAATTAGTCAAATATGAATGATGATTTAGTCCCAAGAGGTATCTCGTGCTGAGTAAGCTGTTAAGAAGCTTCGGATTTGACTTAGTAGTGTATCGAGTGTGTATCATTGAGTAAGGGAGAGCGTTAGCACTGGCAGATTTGGTGTACCGTTAATCGCTGGAGTCAGATTTGGAGAATACCCCGCACGAGAGAATTAGAGGCATTGTGAGGATCGGTTTGGTTTGCGGTTTGAGTAGACCGGTTTGTTATTTTCAGATTTGAGTAAAATCTTAGTGTCCAAGTCTGATCCTCGTGTGTATGAGTGAGTTGTCTTGAGCGGGAAGTGATACGATGTTGTTTTGAATTACCCAGGTAGACGCGGATTGAGTATAAGAGATACGGTTTCATTTGACGTATACCAGATTTGGCGTTGGCTAAGTATGATTTATGCGAAGTCGTTTAGTGAGCATCAGATTTGATGAGAACTGGACCCCGGTGCGACGTCGTTTGGTGATAGTCAGATCTGGTGGCGAGAGGAACCATATTTGGTTAGCGTAAATGATTCAAAGTTGTTTGAGTGCTCAGATCTGAGTTTTTCGGTGGCACTGTAGCATTGACAGGAGTCTATATATAGGTGTTGACCAACACTTAACGAATTTGAGACCCGACATTTCTTATCTTCTTCCTCAAAGAGTTAGCGACTCATATCTGTTCCTCGAACCCTTACTGTTCATCCGAACACAAATCCAGTGATTTCCGTCGATTTACGCCGTCGTTTGGAGCAATATTTGTGGAGCTGAGCTCGTCTCCTTAAGATATTTCGATTGATACCATTTTGGAGACTTGAGTCGTCAAGTTGAGGTATCACGAAGTAGTTGCTGTGTGGTTTTTGGCCAGTAGTACTTTCGTTCTTAAGCCGCTCGAGCAGCTTCTATTAGGTGTTCGCAGATAGCTGTTGGAGTTGTGTTCCCGTGCGTGATCTGCTGAGCGTGTGCCCCTGCGTGATCTGTTGAGGTAGTATTTGCATGAGTTTGAGGTACGATTGAGCTTATACTAGCATCTTTGATATAATCATGTTAATATTTACTGCGTGATGTGAGCTGCTGTGTGGCGTGATCTGCCGTGTATATGTGCTAGCCGAAGTTGTCTAGCTGTGCAGATAATTGTGGTTCTCGGTTCTAATTGTATATGTGTTATTTATTGTGTTTATAGTGAGCTGAAATCTGTCTTGCATACACGCATATCATATTGAGCCTGATTTAATTGAGAACCGATCGATTTATAGTACCAGTATGCTGATTCTAATGTTTTTGAGAAAATGAAATGATTGAGGTGTCGGGTGGCTACCATATCCTCAAATCCCTACCGTGAGGTTTGTCGATTGCCCTGAGGTTCGCTTGGGTAGCTCCCACCCCTCATCTTGCATGAATGACATCGATGGATTGAGATTGAAAGATTAGATTGCAAGCTACTAGTACTGCATGTGAAGGGCATGGGTAGCACCCATGATTCCACGTGCGTTGTGGCCACTACATTATTGCTTCACTGGTGAGCTTTGGGCGTGGATTGTTGTTGATACCTAATGAGATTTCATGGTACCCCGATCATGCATTGCTCGCTTGAGTTATTTCATGTTTTATATGTTAGATGGTTTTATCGAGGCTCTTCGTACTCAGGTTTGACCTCGTTTATTTCCCTGTTTTTGGGATGCTTTGGTCCGTGTTGTCCTTTGCAGGATCTGCAGGTAATCCAGCTAGACCTAGTGGAGCGTCAGCTGGTAGATACCCGTTTTGAGTCCCAGTTATTAATACTATGTATTGAACCAGGGTATGCCCTGTGTGATTATGTATTTTGGGATATGTATTTGTATTTTACCTGTATTGGTTGTTGTTGTTCTTGTTGGATTTTGAGTCGAAATCCCTATTTTGAGTATGTTGTATTTTTAAGAGTTGATGTTAGTTCAGGTCCGAAACGAAAATTTTTTGCCCGTATTTCTATGCTTTCGTGTAATTAGATTAATTGAGCAATTAATCTGTGATTTAGCGCACCGGGCCTGACAACTGTGGTCTCGCAATTATTTCCCAACATTTAGAAAATTTTCCTCTCGAGAATTTGATACTCCAGTTCGTCTTAGAACCCTAGTTACGTTCACCGTAGCTTATTTCTTCCGATTCCTGGCGGTAGTCGACGTAGCTTTGAGCTAGGGTTGTTGCGTTGATTTCCTATTGCCAAGATCGTTCTTTATGTACCTCTTTTGGAGAGCTTTGAACAGATGGAAGAAGAACGCGAAGAAGCTATAGTGCGTTATTGTTCGTATTTCTGGCAGATTTGGTTCTTCTGTTCAGGTAGTGCTTTGAGTAAGTACTAGATTCTACCTTGTGTTTTGTTTAGAGCTAGTTATCGTGTTAGCAAGGTAGGACAGAGCTGGGTTGAGCTGGTGGCTCCCATTTCGTGTTTCTGTGCGTAATGACTGAGCTGGTCGTAGTTATTTGGCCCAGCAAGTTTCAGATCTGAGTTACTCGGGGCTTTGTTGTGGTAATTATAGCTCAGAAACTAAAGGTACGAATTTGAGCTTGTATTACAGCTTTGGGATGAGCATGGATATTTATGTGTGCTTGCTGGTATGTTGTGCAGTGTATGCTATCGTGCGGTGGTTGTTTATCTTGACTCTATGCTGGTTGTTGCACGCTGTATTAATTGCATACACGCATTTTCCCATGTTGAGCTCATATCTGTTGGTTGTTGTTGTTGTTGTGCTAACCCGTATGTACCAGGGGCTGTTATTGAGGACGAGCGGCAATACCGTGCTCCTCATCTCCCTGTTGGGTTATCTGTTAGCCGCTATGAGACGAGTGGATAGCTACCACGCTCTCATGAGCTTTGGCAACAGCTGGTTGAGTGATCTGATTATGCTCTGGTACCGTGTGTTGAGACGAGTGGATAACTACCACGCTCTCACATGCTTCGTGGCCACTGTCTTTGTTCGTATCTATTAACAGCTGTTGAGCTCCTTTGGCTTCCTGATTCGTTTGTAGCTTTTGAATCCTGATGTCTCAAGCATAGCACGTGCATTTTTATCTGTTGCTATCTATTTGCTGTTGTATTGTTCTCCGTACTAGGGTTTGACCCCTGTCCCCGAGAGGTGGATAGAGTGTCCCAGTTATCTATATTTTATAATTATGTATTGGAGTCGTCACCATAGAATGTCCCGTAGTGATGTTCTATTGCTAATTTGATTTTGTTGGTTGGGAGACACGATGATTGTATTCGTGTTATGCAATTGCTGGTGTTCAGCTTTTGGGTTGTTGTAAAAACCAATTTTTTGAGTATAAGTGTATTTTTAAATTATGTTTTCTATGTCAGGCCCAAGCGAAAAATTTTAGCCACTTTTTAAATGCTTCCGCAGTTTCTAATTGCATAGTTAATCTCTGTTGTGTACACCGGGCCTGACATTTTTGGTATGGGAGCTTAAACTGGGATAAGCTCGAATCCTTTTGATCACACTTGAGTCTAGGCACTTTGTTGCTTTTTGCATGTGCTTGGCTATGTGTTCTATTTGTTATGTGATCTTCTATATTATTGTTTGCCTAGATGCCGCCTAGACGTAGGGGTAGACCTACCAGGCAGATCCCTATAGAATCTGAGGGTCAGAATGAAGAAGGGGAGCGTAGTATTCCTGTTCGTAGGCGTGCTAGGAAGGTTGATGATGATGTAGACGGGTTGGCAGCCCGTGTGGATGAGATGAAACTGATTATGGCGAGGTTTCAGCGGATGAATACTCAAACGTTCGATGGAGACGAGTCTATTTCCGATGTTGAGTGCTTGTTGCAGCATATTACAAGGCTGTTTGATAGAGTGCGCTATGATGATGAGCGCAGAATGAGTTTGGCGACCTTCCAGCTGAGGAAGAATGCAGAGCGCTGGTGGACAGGTGCTTCACGTACTCTCGAGGAGACTGGTATGGGGATTATTTGGGACAGTTTTTGTACTGCGTTCCGTCAGGAGTATGTTTCAAAGTCCTATGTTAATGCCCGGGAGCGCGAGTTTGATAACTTGGTTAAGGGAACCATGTCTGTGGGGGAGTATGCTCGAAGGTATTCTTCTCTCCATGCCTATGTTCCCCATATGTCTGGCCGCGAGAAAGCGATGAGGAACCGATTCTTGGAAGGGCCGAATGAGGATCTTTATTCCTTGGTTTTGGACGGTTCACCTACCAGTTATGCGGATGCGGTGGACAAGGCTATGGATATCGAGGAAGGGTTGCGGAACCGCAGGTCTCGAGTTCAGCCACAAGCTGCACAAGGTACGCGTCCCAATGTCTTAGGGGCACAACCATCCCAACCTTCTCCGCCATTTCAGCATCCCCAATAGTCAACGCAACAATCTGGACGCCACAGGTTTAGGCCACGTGGCCATCAATTTAAGAAGAAGCAGGGTTCTAGTTCTTCTGGTTCAGGCAGTTCGAGCAGCAGTAGCAGCCACAGGGATATCTTTTGTGGTCAATGTGGAGACAAACACACTTCGACGCAGTGTATAGGGGTTCAGGGTGCTTGCAATAATTGTGGGCAGTACGGACATTTTGCGAGAGTATGTCCTTTGGCTGGATCTCAGCACACCGCTTCCCCACCGCAGGGTCGTTCTGGTGTGTCATCTCGAGGTCGTTCTCTCCCTGTTCAGCAGAAGTGGATGGGAGAAGATCAACATAGGCCATTTAAGCAACCTGGTCCTTCGCGTTTTGGGCAGTCTTCTCAGCCTTATTTCCCAGGACCTCAGCATGCCCTAGTGAATGCCATGACCAGGGAGCAAGCGGAGGGCACGCCTGGAGGAGTGATCGCAGGTACTTGTTGTAATGCCCGAGATAATTAAGAAGAGAATTAGTAAGTAATAACCAGCAGCAAGAGTTCTTTGTGTATCTCCTGGTTTATCGATGTGTCGACTAGTTTTGATGACGTAGGTGCGACGTCGTCGTTTTGGTAATAAAAGCAAGTCAGTCAATGCAAGTATGTGAAATTTGGTTACAGCCGAGAGAGCAATGCGACATCGTTTTGACTTATGAACAGGAACCTCGATACGATATCGTTTTGCAAAAATGATTGACCAGTCGAGGGATCTGAAATCAGTAGATGGTTTGTTGTATCTGCTGATTGTTATAGGCGCAGCGACGTCGTTTGGGTAAGTGCAACTGCTGGTTTTGAATCGTTGTGAAGGATGGATGCCTGCTGGTTTACCAGCAGTTGGTAGCGATGTAGCATATCTAGTACGGCGTCGTCTAGATTAGTTGACGCGTCGTCGTTTGAGTAACTTTGCGTAATCAGCTGCTGATGGGTTTTGAAGGGAATTCGACAACCAGCATCTGGTTCTCTACAAGAGATATTGTTGCCTGTTGGTAAAACACTGCGGCGTCTTTCATTTAGTTGGAACGGTGTTGTTTCGAGATTGTAATTTCGAATACAACATTTGATTTCTTCTTCTGATTTTAACGAGAGTTCCTTACGCACCTGCTGGTTTATATATCTGCTGGTTTGTATTGTCGACTGGATTCTTGTCGCGACTGGATTCATACAGCGACTGGCTGTTATGTGACAGCTGATTGAGAAAGCTGGGTTTGTTGCGACTGAATATTACACCAACGAAATTGAGCTACGGCTTCTAGTCGTGAGACTTAGTAGCATCAGTCACGAGACTTTCTTGATACAACAAAGAACAGTGATACGCTCTACCTACTGATCGAATAAGCTGGATTCGAAGCGGTGGGAGTTTATCCTATATCGAAGCGGTGGAGTTTATCCTATAACGGTTGATAAATACTCAACATGACACGTGGAATTCGAATTGAACACGTTGGAAATGCTGTAGAAGAACAGAGACCGTGGTCTATAAATAAGATTGCATTCGAAATATTGAGAACATCTTGACTACAGATATCGGACTTTGATTCTGCGAGTTCTCAGAAAGTGCTGAACAGAACTTAAGAACACTGAGTGAAGTACGTTGAAAACAGAGGAATGAAGGTATAATTTGACAGTAGAGTCAGGGATTAGATTACACAAGAATGAGTTTTCTTGAGTTATCCCGCTGAAATGACATACATGTTTGATTACTGTTCTTGATTTAGAACTTGAATTGTGTATGTGTCGATCCATCACAGGTAGTAGATCTTTTATATTTGCATGACATTGCATATCGAAGAGAATTGAATTGATTCTAATGCCCAGGACTGAGTTGGCCTGATTTTCGAAGCCGGAGATGGTTTCGATAGATGAATATTCATGTCAAGATCGGATACGAATCTTGATGGCATCGAACTGAAATGGAATCAATTCTGAGATCGAAGAAGAGAAACAGAATCATTTCATTGCATTGCATTTTATTACAGTTGATACACTGTTATTTGCTTTATTGATATTGTTCATACCTGCTGATTATACTGAGAAATGTTCTCACCGGAGTTTATCCGGCTGTTGTTTTGTTTTGTATGTGTGCATGACAACAGGAGGAAGGAACTAGTGGGGAGTAACCAAGGGTACCGAGAGAACTGCCTAGACGATGGTTCAGCGGCAGGAAGAATAAATAACAGCTGATAGTTTATAGTTTTTGGACAGTTTGCCTTAGGTTGCTCAAGTCTGATTTTGTATGTAAGAATCAAGCGTGTACTAGTAAACTTAGCTTGTACCTACCAAGAACAATGAAGTATTTTCATCAATGAATAATGTTTGTGATACCAGCCGAATTTTCCTTTATGCTTCTGCTGAAATTTTCTTATAAACCAGATTAGATTTAATAAACTTGTTTAGTTTAAACTAATCACCCACTGATCGAGATTAGCGAATTAATTGTGAGCAGAGAGCCTCACAACAGGTGGTATCAGAGCCTACTACATCATTAAGATTATTGAATTAGATGAGTGGGGGTAGATCGAGTTCTTCCTGAGTGATTAATTGATTGCATGCTTGTGTGGTATATTTCTTACGGCTTTTGAATTTATATTACCTGATTATGTGAAAAACTGGTAAGACTATGCCGAGCAGATTTGAGAATTACAGGCTCTTTGAGAAGAGAATAAATAGCATGTATTGAAAGAAGCATGAATCAGAACTCGATGTTTTGAAAAGCAGTACATTGATGTATGATAATCAGAGGAGAGACTGAGATTGACTTGTTATTGATTGATTAGAAATGATGACCAAGTCTGTTTGATTTCTAGATATGCCTCCTCGAAGAACAAATAACAGACAGACAGAGCAGGGTTGTACATCGACTGATATGTTGAATGCAGCTGCTACTCCGATTGAAACGTTGTTGAAACGGTTTCAGTATTTTAAACCACCAACGTTGGCAGGAACAGAGAATGCGATAGAATGTGAGAACTGGTTGGAAGATATTGAGCAATTATTTGAAGCACTCGAGTATACCGATGATCGTCGGGTAAAACTGATAGTTCACCAGTTGCATGGTCTGGGTAAGAGTTGGTGGATAGCAACCAAGAAAGCGCTTGAGAATCAGGGTACAGTGATTACTTGGGCAGTATTTCGAACAGCTTTCTATCAACGATTTTTCCCCGTTTCGTATCGGAAGGATAAAGGGGCTGAAGTTGCAAACCTGAGACAGGGGTCATTGACTATTAAAGAATATGTTGCTAAATTTACCAGTTTGCTTAAATTTGCTCCACATGTTTCTATCAGCGATGAAGCACAAGCTGATCAGTTTATCAATGGCCTGAATCCTGACGTGTTTACTTTGGTGAACACTGGGCGACCAAATACTTTTGCCTATGCGTTGAATCGTGCAAAAGGTGCAGAAGCTGGATTGCTAAGACAACGTAGATCACAATTTGTACCACCAGACGCAAGAGCATCACAAGAGGAATTTTAGATTCCACCACCCCCTCGATTTGATGCTGGAAACAGTAGTAGTGGAAAGAAAACTTTCTTTACAGGACTAGGAAAAGAATTTAAACGTTCAGGTACCAGTAGATCCTCCAGTTCAAGTGAATTCAAACAACTGGGAGATGGACAGAAATTTGATGATTAATGTACCAAATGTGGAGGCAGACATGCTACAGAACAATGTAGAGGAGTGTCTGGTCATTGCCATAATTGCAATCAACCTGGACATTTTGCACGAATTTGTCCTCAACGTGATTCTGGGAATACACAGAATCCGGGAACAGCGAGAACAGTGCCAATGCCAGAAAGGAAAGCCTCCTCTGTACATTCATTTCAACCCCATAATCAGCAGCAGGGTAGACAAGGAGGAAGCCAAACAATAAGTCAACCTCCGAAACAGCGAGATGGACAGAAATTTGATGATTAATGTACCAAATGTGGAGGCAGACATGCTACAGAACAATGTAGAGGAGTGTCTGGTCATTGCCATAATTGCAATCAACCTGGACATTTTGCACGAATTTGTCCTCAACGTGATTCTGGGAATACACAGAATCCGGGAACAGCGAGAACAGTGCCAATGCCAGAAAGGAAAGCCTCCTCTGTACATTCATTTCAACCCCATAATCAGCAGCAGGGTAGACAAGGAGGAAGCCAAACAATAAGTCAACCTCCGAAACAGCAAGCAAGAGTGTTTGCTTTGACTGAAGAACAAGCACAAGCAGCTCCTGATGATGTTATTGCAGGTAACTGCTATTTGTGCAATTTTCCTGCTTATGTGTTCATTGATACAACGTTTTGTTACTGCATGATTCCTATATGCATATAGCAACTGCTGATGAGTTCGGGGACGAACTCGAATTTTAGAGGGGGAGAAATATAATGCCCGAGATAATTAAGAAGAGAATTAGTAAGTAATAACCAGCAGCAAGATTTCTTTGTGTATCTGCTGGTTTATCTATGTGTCGACTGGTTTTGATGACGTAGGTGCGACGTCGTCGTTTTGGTAATAAACGCAAGTCAGTCGATGCAAGTATGTGAAATTTGGTTACAGCCGAGAGAGCAATGCGACATCGTTTTGACTTATGAACAGGAACCTCGATAAGATATCATTTTGCATGAATGAGTGACCAGTCAAGGGATCTGAAATCAGTCGATGGTTTGTTGTATCTGCTGATTGTTATAGGCGCAGCGACGTCGTTTGGGTAAGTGCAACTGCTGGTTTTGAATCGTTGTGAAGGATGGATGCCTTCTTGTTTACCAGCAGTTGGTAGCGATGTAGCATATCTAGTACGGCATCGTCTAGATTAGTTGACGCGTCGTAGTTTTGAGTAACTTTGCGTAATCAGCTGCTGATGGGTTTTGAAGGGAATCCGACAACCAGCATCTGATTCTCTACAAGAGATATTGTTTCCTGCTGGTAAAACGCTGCGGCGTCGTTTCATTTAGTTGGAACGGTGTCGTTTCGAGATTGTAATTTCGAATACAACATTTGATTTCTTCTGCTGATTTTAACGAGAGTTCCTTACGCACCTGCTGGTTTATATATATGCTGGTTTGTATTGTCGACTGGATTCTTGTTGCGACTGGATTCATACAGCGACTGGATGTTATGTGACAGCTGATTGAGAAAGCTGGTTTTGTTGCGACTGAATATTACACCAACAAAATAGAGCTACGGCTTCTAGTCGTGAGACTTAGTAGCATCAGTCGCGAGACTTTCTTGATACCACAAAGAACAGTGGATACGCTCTACCTACTGATCGAAGAAGCTGGATTCGAAGCGGTGGGAGTTTATCCTATATCGAAGCGGTGGAGTTTATCCTATAACGGTTGATAAATACTCAGCATGACACGTGGAATTCGAATTGAACACGTTGGAAATGCTGCAGAAGAACAGAGACCGTGGTCTATAAATAAGATTGAATTCGAAATATTGAGAACATCTTGACTACAGATATCGGACTTTGATTCTGCGAGTTCTCAGGAAGTGCTGAACAGAACTTAAGAACACTGAGTGAAGTACGTTGAAAACAGAGGAATGAAGGTATAATTTGACAGTAGAGTCAGGGATTAGTTACTCAAGAATGAGTTTTCTTGAGTTATCCCGCTGAAATCACATACATGTTTGATTACTGTTCTTGATTTAGAACTTGAATTATGATGTGTCGATCCATCACAGGTAGTGGATCTTTTATATTTGCATGACATTGCATATCGAAGAGAATTGAATTGATTCTAATGCCCAGGACTGAGTTGGCCTGATTTTCGAAGCCGGAGATGGTTTCGATAGATGAATATTCATGTCAAGATCGGATACAAATTTTGATGGCATCGAACTGAAATGGAATCAATTCTGAGATCGAATAAGAGAAACATAATCATTTCATTGCATTGCATTTTATTACAGTTGATACACTGTTATTTGCTTTATTGATATTGTTCATACCTGCTGATTTTACTGAGAAATGTTCTCACCGGAGTTTATCCGGCTGTTGTTTTGTTTTGTATGTGTGCATGACAACAGAAGGAAGAAACTAGCGGGGAGTAACCAAGGGTACCAAGAGAACTGCCTAGACGATGGGTCAGCGGCAGGAAGAATAAATAACAGCTGATAGTTTATAGTTTTTGGACAGTTTTCCTTAGGTTGCTCAAGTCTGATTTTGTATGTAAGAATCAAGCGTGTACTAGTAAACTTAGCTTGTACCTACCAAGAACAATGAAGTATTTTCATCAATGAATAATGTTTGCGATACCAGCTGAATTTTCCTTTATGCTTCTGCTGAAATTTTCTTATAAACCAGATTAGATTTAATAAACTTATTTAGTTTAAACTAATCACCCACTGATCGAGATTAGCGAATTAATTGTGAGCAGAGAGCCTCACACTTGTACTATTTTTTATTTTCCAGCATGTTGTTATTTGATACTGGAGCATCACATTCATTTATAGCTGATTTGTGGTTGAGCATGGTTTTCATACCACTATTTTGCGTGATATCGTTTTTGTTGTGACTCCTGCCGACGCGAGACTGTTCTCCCAAGAGATTTTGTTGAATGACATACTTAGGTTTGGCGAGAATGTGTTGGTAGCAAACTTTATTCGATTAGTGATGTGGGATTTCGATTGCATAGTGGGACTGTACGTTTTGTCTAATTTTAGGGCCACCGTGGATTGTTTCCATGGCGTTGTGCATTTTCGACCCCAGTTTGGCGAGAATTGGAACTTCTACGGCCAAGATTCCCAATCAAAGATTCCGTTGATCTCTGCTATGGAGATGTTTGGCCTGTTGTCATCGGAAAATGTCGGGTTCATGATTTAAGCCTTGGATGCATCCTCGAAGTCATGCGTAGAGCTTAGTGACACCCGTGGCTCGTTATTTCCCTGATGTATTTCCCGAGTAAATTCCTGGTTTTCCTCCGAGAAGGTAGATCGACATCAGCATTGAGTTGATGCCAGGTACAGCTTCTATTTCGCGAACCCCGTATCGTTTAGCACCAGCCGAGTTGAGAGAGCTGAAGGTTCAGATTAGTGATTTGCTGGAGAAAGGTCTCATTGGACCGAGCATGTCATCGTTGGGAGCTCCATTGCTGTTTGTGAAGAATAAGGATGGTTCAATGAGGATGTGCATCGACTTTCGGCAACTGAACAAGGCTACTGTGAAGAATAAGTACCCTTTACCGAGGATCGACGATTTGTTTGATCAGCTTCAAGGTTCTGCTGTGTTCTCTAAGATTGATCTGCGTTCAGGGGATCATCAGTTGTGGATTAAAGAGCAAGATGTTGCGAAAACTGCGTCTCGACGAGGTATGGGCATTACGAGTTCTTAGTTATGCCTTTTGGTTTGACTAATGCCCCTGCAGTTTTCATGGACTTGATGAATTGAGTCTTTAGATAGTTCATCAATCAGTTCATGATTGTTTTTATCGATGACATTTTGGTTTACTCTAAGACTCCGATTCAACATAAAGAGCACTTGATGTTGGTCCTCCAGATCCTACGAGACTCACAGTTGTATGCCAAGTTCTATAAGTGCGAGTTTTGGTTGGATAGAGTAGTGTTTCTGGGTCATGTCATTTCGGCCGATGGATTGTCTGTTGTTCCCAGTAAGGTAGAGGCCGTAGTAAACTGGGAGCGTCCCAGTAACGTTTCGGAGATTCGTAGCTTTTTGGGATTGGCTATCTATTATCGGTGCTTTATCGAGGGATTTTCTAGTATATCTAATCCTATAACTCTGTTGACCCAGAAGGACAAGAGATTTGTTTGGACGGAGGAATGCGAGAACAACTTTTGGTTGCTCAAGGAGAAGCTAAATACAGCACCAGTTTTATCTTTACCTTCGGGTTCAGGAGGTTTTGTGGTATGTTCTGATGCATCGCTTAGTGGATTGGGTTGCGTTTTGATGCAGTATGGTCGAGTCATTGCGTATGCTTCCCGTCAGTTGAACCTCATGAGACTCGATACCCAGTTCATGATTTGGAGTTGGTGGCCGTTGTCTTTGCTTTTAATATTTGGCGCCATTATCTCTATGGCGAGCAGTTTGTGGTGTATACCGACCACAAAAGTCTTCAGTATCTCTTTTCACAATCCGATTTGAATATGAGGCAGCGTAGGTGGATGGAGCTGCTTAAGGATTTCGATTGTGAGATTCAGTATCAGCCTGGGAAAGTGAATGTGGTGGCGGATGCGCGTAGCAGGAAAGCTCAAGTGACGATGCTTGCATCGATAAATATTTCGAAGGTTCATGAGCATCTGAACACTACTGGTTGGCGTTTTTACCTAGGTGATGACTATGTTGTGGTGTCATCTTTTCAAGTTGAGCCACATATTTCTTTGGATATTAGATCAGCTCAGAGAACGGACCTGTATATCCATGAGTTGAAGTTGAAGACTAAAGCTGGACAGTTGGAAGATTATTCTGTCACATCATATGAATGTTTGAGGTTTTGAGGCAGGTTGGTTGTGCCTAACTTGATTGATTTGTGGGAAATGATCCTAAGAGAATCTCACTGTTGACGTCACAGTGTCCATCCTGGTACAAGGAAGATGTATCATGCTTAAAAACCGCACTATTGGTGGGTAGGTTTGAAGAGAGATATTGCTGACTTTGTTGCTCGTTGTCTGAATTGTCAGCAAGTTAAGGCAAAAAGGGTGAGACCTGATGGACTATTGAAGAATTAGAGAGGTGCCCCAGTGGAATTGGGAGCATGTGGCTATGGATTTTGTTACCCATTTGCCTCGTTCCAGCCAATGTTGTGATGCTATTTGGGTATTGATTGACAGACTTTCGATGTCAGTCCACTTTATTCACTACAATATGACGTATTCTTTGAAGAAAATGCGAAAACTGTATGTCGATTTTGTAGTTCGTGTTAGAGTAGTGTTAGAGTAGATGCCCAACTAGCCAACTTGTGGCGTGTGGGTTTATAGACTCTTGTATATGACAATCTCTATATATGATATTCGCATTTATCCATATGGCATTCTTTACTTTCATTGTGTGTATAATGATTTACAATTGCGTTGAGTAAAGACCTAGAATGCACTCAAGTGTATGTTAGATGTGATAGTGGGTATGACGGCTATCATGAAACACATCTAATTGTCAATGTGTATTCTGAACATGTTCCTAGTCGATTGGGCCGTCAAAATGAGGATAAGGCCGCCCGAGTTTGAGACTAGTATCTGCGATGCGAAGTACCATGTTTCATTGGTAGGGAACATTGTGATGTTCTGAGCATGCAGATAGATAGTGACCTGGTGATCTATCGAACTACCCTCCTTCGGACTGTCCAAGTGGTTACCATTTGTCGAGTGGATAAGTCCGAGGTCTTGGTTGTACTGATTAGTCCTCATGAATCGAAACGTCATTGAGACTCTACATGACAGGCGTCTCACTTTGACCCGTTTTCCGACTCACTTGGGGTCGTAAGGCGTCGGGATTGGGTGAGACCCCGATGCATGTAGGAGTCGATGCATCGTTGTCGAGGATTCACCGCTCGCAGACATGCGTGGATATCCTATGCTATCTGAGGGGATAATAGTGTATAAATATCTGGCCAGAGTACTTGAAGTGTTTTAGGTAAATGTGTTTACCTAGTTAAACTCGCGATGTCACTATTCGATCTCCAAGATGTATGCATAGCTATCGGATCTATAGCGACTCTCGATTTACCAATGGTCGTTGATCTGATCGGGATATATGGATTGAAAGGACCGTACTGTACGCTAACCACGACCAACTGGTTCTTGCAGGCACTATCAGTGATACCTAGAGGATCATGGGGCGATGTTGCTAGACGCTCTTACCATGATCCGATGGGCAAAGTCTGGAATTATGATCCCGGAGCCACAATGGTTGTGGGCCCACGGCTAGCTGTATCCCTGAACCATTGAGGGTCACACAAGTACTGGATTCGAGATTCCCGCATGGATACTTAGCTCAATGTGTTGAGCACGAGAAGAGGATTTTGGGGAGTGCGACTTTCTAAAAGTCAAACTCGGGTCAAATCGAGATTTCCCGACGTTGAATCAGTGATACCTAGAGGATCATGGGGCGATGTTGCTAGACGCTCTTACCATGATCCGATGGGCAAAGTCTGGAATTATGATCCCGGAGCCACAATGGTTGTGGGCCCACGGCTAGCTGTATCCCTGAACCATTGAGGGTCACACAAGTACTGGATTCGAGATTCCCGCATGGATACTTAGCTCAATGTGTTGAGCACGAGAAGAGGATTTTGGGGAGTGCGACTTTCTAAAAGTCAACTCGGGTCAAATCGAGATTTCCCGACGTTGAGGGGCAAAACGGTCATTTTTCACTGGGGTTCTGAAAAATGGTTTTTCAGATAATAATATTCAGTTTTGGAAACTGAGTCGATCGGTCTGATCTGATCGGAGATCGGAGTTACGGTGAAGTCTCGGTGATGGAGATGAAACGAATGTTCATCCGTTGGACCCGGGCCCGTTGGGCCGGATCCAAATCCATCACCTAGTCTATTTAATGTAGACTTATGACTTAACCTAATTAATAATTCATTAGACAAAAACCCTAGTCTCCTAAGCTCCTAGCCGCCGCCTCCCCTCCTCTCATAAGCCTCGCCACCGCCGCCCGGTGCACGCCGCCGTCGCCGCCGCCGCTTCGCCGGAATTCGTTCCGACCAATTCGACGAGGAGAATCCGTCCGTGCAGATCTCGTCACGCCTTCTAGTGCAGGGTGACAGAGGAGTCTCGTATCCAGTCGTGGACCGGATTGGCGTTATCTACCGTAGTCTACCGTGAAGTGCCGTTTTCTTTACGAAACCGGTCGGAGCCAGGCACAAGTGCCAGCAAGGTAGTGTTTTGAACACCCTATGAATGACATGTATTGTTAATTATTTTGTATTGATCGTCTCCCGGCATCTATTTTCTGTTCTTCCGCTGCCTCGCCGGGGGGCGCGATCCGGATCCCAACAGTGGTATCAGAGCCATGGTTTTCGGATCTGATCAATACATATTGCCATATTGTATCTAATGTTTTAATATTTCAGAATCGAAACGAAGAAAATCGACATCGCACCGGCCACGGCGCCGCCGCGTGTGGCAGCGCCTCATCATCTTCGCCACACGCACAAGCACGCGGGGCGCCTGCGCGCCGGTCGCCCA